>JAQFYM010003467.1:0-18567 GCA_034694785.1 Agrenia bidenticulata | reverse complement strand
AAATAAGCCCTTTACTATAAGTCCCCAGGGCAATGCCATCCTTTCTTGTTCCGTAACTCTCTTGGTTAAAATAATTTAGTTATCATCTTAGATTTTCGATTCTTTAATTTTTCAAAAGTTACAATGCCTATGTTTTACCATATTCGTTTGCTGCTGTATCAACTGCAAAAAAAAAAAAAAAAATTATCTCTACATACAGTTGCACTTTTTGTTTTAGTCTCTTACGTTACACCGCCTAAGATGTTTATGCAATAAAATGTTTTAATTTTTAAAGATCTACCAGATTTACCTGAAAAACATTTTAAATGATGTTGCAAGTTTTATAGCAATAACACGAATATTAATATTATACCGAGATACTTTGAATATGCAGAGCTTTTGCTAAATTGTAACACTTTTCCCTGTTAGAAAAACCCTATTGGTGGAGATCGAACATATACCTGCTTTACTGCAATATTGCAGCATGTAAACAGTAGGTAAATATCTACTCTTAAGTTCTTTTTATTTACATATATATTTGTTTGTGATTTTTTTAGTTGAATAAGATAAGACCTAAGACCGTAGTGAGTTCAAAAGAAAATTTACAACAGTAAAATACTATACATTACATAAACTTACGAGATATCAGTCACAACACGTTATACTCTTTATTTATAGATCAATGGAAGTGTTTTTTGTTTGTTTTCAAGATCATTTTTACAGTCATCTAATATCCTAGATCTTCAACAATACAAGCACTTAAAACAAGAAACTTTTACAAAAACACATGAAAAACAAGCGCGTAATCAGGCAACGAAAGCAAAAAAACAAAAATTCGCATGATGATCTGTTAAACAGGGAAAAAAAAACTTTATATGAGTAAATTTATTACTTGCAAAATAATAAAAAATATTATACTTGATGCTACACCGTTTGCATAAAATACAAATAATAAAGACTATATAATTTTCGTTTCTAACTTTTTATATTTCTTGCACATTTTAGGCAACTTGTATTGTTTTCCATTTTCTTATTTTTGTCAATTTTTTTGTGTTGATATAATTAGATTTCTTTAATTGATTTTAATTATTCCCTTTAAATGATCACGTGTATATAAGCTGGTATACCGTCACTCTACACGAATATCTGTTTTGTTTTTAGTTTTTTGTTATTAAAATATGGATAAATCGTTCCATAGACTTCATATTTCTTTTCATTATTCTTGGTACTAAAGATTCCGAGACGTATGTCAAGATCTGGGCATTATATACAGTTTTCTACGCTTTTTCTACTGTTTACTTTGCCTTTTTTATACTGTTCTCAATTGATTAAGGAAAGATTTCATTTTCTTGTCTAGCTTTCTCTTTGCAAAAGCGACCTGACAATCATATCATTTTTGCCCCTACCCGTGCGCTCTTTGTTAAAATGCACTAGCATTAGTTACGTAAGATCTTATGGTATGTGTTTATAGACTCCTAACAGTGATCCACAACATGACGACATAGCTATAAACCCTAGATTTTAAAAAATACCTAGGTCAAGGTTCTCTTGCCTTTTTGTGTTGTTACAGGTATTTAAGCTTTGTCTACCTGTCAATATGTTGCTTTTAAGCTACCATTATAAAGGGTCCAAAGATATTTTTTCTCTATGGTAAAAAAATGAAGAAAAATCTGCAGTAGATAAAATTTATCTATAGAAAAAATTACGTACATTTTTAAGTGGGTTAGAACCAAACGACATTTTTTTTTACCATAGCAATTTTTTCACCCCTAATTCACAGTTAAAAGATAATATGAGAAAAAAAGTTTGTTAACCAGTGGCGTAACTAAACGGAAAGCGAAAGGCGCAAACGCCCTCTCACCCTAGAAAAGTTAACGCCTGCATTGAAGGGTTAAGGTGTCTTTTTTTAGGCGTAAAAATGCCCGAAAAATTCACTTGCAAAAAAATTGTATATTTTAAATTTTTTTAGATTTTTTTTTTTTTGCTAAATCAATTTTTTTGCATCGCCCAAAAACAAATCCTGGTAACGCCTCTGTATTCACCCCTAGTTTTTATTGATATAATACGAAATAATCTTTTTTTTTCGCCAGAACTAGGTTTGAACTTTTTCTGGAATAAGGACATCTGTAATATCAAGGTATGAAATAGAACTTGTTTGCATTACCAAAAATTATGAACTACATTTGTTCTTTGTGTACAGAAAACTTTACGTTTTAACTTAACCTTAAAAGTCGTGATAATAAAGAAGAGGTTAAAACAATTTTTGTAATGATTTAGACTTTCGAAAAAAAACAACTCCAAAATGGTAAAGTGTTTCTCCCTTGAGTAGAAAACAATACAATAGGTATGCGAAGTAGAGGTGGAAATGTGTGGTGAAAAAGGATATCAGTTGCATTGCCTAAATGTCCAGAGAAAAATTTTTTTGCGTAGGTAGGCAAAAAGGTTATACAACACAAAAAAGAAATATATATTCAATTAAAATAAATTTTGAGGATTCAACGAGGATGGCGATGAAAGCATGTACAAAACTTTATATGCAATGATATCAAGTAAGCAATGGTGCATGTATAGTATTTTTTTTTTGCAGTTGTTATTTTCAATAATTCTGTTTTTCGAGAATTTTTTCTTATATGTGTAGGTGTAAAAAAATTACGTCGGCCTTATTTATTTGACACAATGGTTTTACGGTGTAATAAATGCAATGTGTGCAAGTGCCAAGTAGTGACTTTTAACTTTTTATAATAAAACGTACAGTTTAAAAGGTTTTTTTTTTGTTTTAAAAATGCTACCAGGAACTTGAAATGCTAAGCATATAATCACAACAGTATAATTTTTTGTACACTGAAGGTTAAAGTATAGGTTGTATTTTCAGTATACTTGACACTTAAAAATAAAAAATATCGCCAGTATAAAGTCTTCCTGCAATCGGCAACGTCTTAGAATACAAACTATAAGTAAAATTGACATTTTTTAGAAATTAAAAATACAAACTGTTACGTACACTGCATAGCAAAAAACGTACGAATGTATGTATGCCAATTTTGTTAAAATATAAGTAATCCTTAAAAACGTGGGCATTAAATGTTAAGTTATATAAAAAGTTTTTTAAGAAACATAATCACTTTGTAAAAAAAAAAATGGGAATCGAATTTAATGCTTGTCGGATTCATATTTTTTTAATATATTTATGTAATAAATCGAAAGCAAAAAATAGCTATGTAGTAAATATAAAAGCAGAATTCTAACTTCGTTGCCTGATACACTTTTAAAAACTATTTTAACAGATCGGGAACATAATTTATTTATGCTTTGTAGTTTTACAGGTAAAAAAAGCAACATTTTTTTGTTTTTATATTCTTTTTTTGTCGATAAATAGATATCAGAAAAAGCGCGCTAAAGTAATCCACACCCGGATAAAATACGAATACGTAGCAGATGCGAATCTATAAAAATAGTACGTTAAAAGAAAAATGATTTTTGAAAAGATAAGCATAGAAACAAAAAAAATTTAAGCTTCAAAGGGTTACGGGTTCTAATAAATGACAAAACGAATGCAATAAAAAAAACTTTCGATCTTTTTGTACCAAGGACTGTTTTTTTTTTAAAAACAAATATAAAAATCGAGATTAACGATACAATAATAACAATAATCAACGTCTTTAAAAATTCACAGCAAAAATTACAATTGTTAAAGAATATAGCTACAATAATCATATATTCTTGTTTACTTAGAAATTCTATATCTATGCACAAAACGGTACTACTGCAATTTGGTAAGTAATTTTTGAATCCGGGATCCTCGGGGTCGTGTAAAAAACCGAAAAAGTAATTTCTGGATCTAAGTGAAAACTATATTTTTAAGTAAAGGATGGGCTAAATTCATGTAAACAATACACTAGAATAATGACTTTACGAAAAACTGTAAAGGAAATAAATACTGCAAATAAAACATCAATTTAAATCAACAGAAAAAAATACAATTATGTGAAACTTCATGTTATTAAGCACAAACGAACCAACCTTACAGGGGTTTTAGTTAAAACAAGTAACATAAATGTGTCAGAAATGCCAAAAGATTTACATGCAATGCCAAAAAAATGTTATTTTAAATGAATTTAGTATGTCTGTACCTTTTGGTGTTTTACTTTTTGTTTTACTCTCAAAAAAAGCAAAATTATATTTACGCCAAATGTAGATTTTTACACATAGTAAATATCATTATTTTTTCTAGGTTTTATTTTTATCCCAACACCTTTTTAGTCTTTTTTCTCTAAAAATTAAATTAAAAATGCAAGCGCTCCCCACACCTAAACCAAAAAACAGTTTTTGTGCTTCTTATATTTGTTAATCGCACAAATATAACAAATTGTATTAAAACAGATTTAGCATATAACAAAAACCATAAATATGTTGTCTTTACTTTTTTATTCCTTATAAGAGGACACAAGCATGGGGCTTCATACTACCGCTTGCATCAATAGACTTTTTTGACTTACTATAAAAGATATGCCATGTTTGCAAAAATACAATGAGGCTTGATCACGGAATATCCTACAATTAATATTGAGTAAAAATACCGGCGAGGTTGCATGACTCGACTCCCGGGATCTTTAATTCTAACTGGGTACGAGTAAAATTGTGCGCTTGGCGCAAAAAATTTATACCCTGCTCTAGTTTAAAAAGAGGAACTAAAAAAGAAAAAAATGTTAGTTTCTTACAAAAAGAAAAAAAAGAAAATATATAGGAGACATTAATGTAAAGATGATGCTTAAAAACGAAATAAATGAATGAACTTTGTTATCACGCATAACAAGAATATAAAAATTCTGCTTGTGATTAGGGTACATGCAAATTTACCACCATTTTTGTTTTTCAGTAGGTTCTTAACTCGATGAAAGGGGGTTTAAAAATATCACTATCTGCCACAACATTTATAGCAGCTTTATGTTTGCCTTAGAGTAGTGTTTTAACACGAAGTTTATATCCTGATGTTTTTTAATTAAATATGTTATTGCCATTGCATGTATATTACAACTATCATATGTACGGTCTCTTATTTTTATTGATATTTATCTGTTTTATATAGTTTTTATCTTTGCTTAAATAGCTGTTTAAAAAGCGTGATTCGCTCACGTCAAATCTATACACATACTAGCATTTAAAATATACATCATGCTGCTTTCAACCGAATTAAAACTTTTAACCGTAACTCAACATTTCTTTCTGCATCTGCAGTGTGCAAAGATATTGCAAATATGTTTTCCTCTTTAAGTATCTATTAAGTTCGCAGCGCAATATTCTTTTTTATAGGATTTATATGGATTTTCTAGTAGATCTTGTGCTATCAAATTTTTCATTGAGAAAAATCAATGTGTATAAGAAATATGGCAAGATATATTGTAAGCTTATTATGGAATGCTGGGTATGCTATTCATCGCACAGTTTTTTCATGTTGTTATTTAATTATCTGCCCATATCAGTAGCAATTTTGTCAGGCAATTCGATCTTTTTGACCATCGTCTAAATGTCTTTTACATTGTCTTGCATATATATTTTCCGTCTTTGTAGTCCGTTGTTTACCTTATGCCACTCTACTGGTTGTATCGGTTATTATAATGCCAAAAGCCAAAACACGTTCTAAAATATCTAGTCCTATAATTGTAAGTTTGTATATTGTTTCTACGTACTTTATGCGCACTTTTTATATTTTTTTTTGTTCTATTTTTTACATAGTTAACGGTTTGCACTGTTTTCTCTAAGTTTCAGATACCGCCATGTCGTGTAAATTGTTTTACAATTACTATGTCTTAGTATTTTGCACAGATGCCGTATTTAAAACTACAGTTTTTGTAATTTTCATGTTGATGCTCTTTTGTTTTCTATATTCTCCTCATGTTTTTCATATATATATAGCCTTTCTAGTGATTCTTTTTTTTCTATTTTGGGACTGTTCTGTACAACAAATTATAAACAATATTAAGTTTATATATAGTAATCATATATCTCAAATGTTTAATCTTTTTTTTTTATCTATGTTTATGGTTATGTAGTTTGTTGTTTTTGTAAACCTTGTCCGCAAAAATAACATTTAGGTTTCTTATGTGCCAAAAAAAAACGATGCAACTTTTTTGTATTATATCCGGTCGTTTTTGTCTTAAGTAGTTTCTTGGATACTGATTTCTTTTTTTACTTGTCACTATATATTCACATTGATATACATATACAGTCCAGTCCGTAGTACTGGCATTTGTACAAAAATCAATTTTAGTTTGGAATAAAGGTATAATCTTACCGTGTTCTATATGATTTCACATTACCGTTCTAGTATCTTGGTATTCAGATTTGCTCACTGCATTAGATTTTGTTTTTGTTTTTCAATTTCATATATTATTGTTGTTAAAATGTACGTTATATCAGCGCCCATGATTTTTCGAAAATGCATAGAAGGGGACTTGTGCAATTCGTTTTGCATATAGCATTTTACCGCTGCGTATCTTTTTTCTTCCCTTCCGTTTGGCCACACGTCGAGTTGCAAAACTTGCTAGTGTGACTATAAAATTTATAATCAGTTGCAACGTTCTTTAACTTACCAATATTATTACCGAATGCTGTGAGTTTAACAATAACATGTGCATAAATTAAAAGCCGATCATATAGCCCTTAAGGCTATCTTATAAATATATATTTCATCATAATTAATATGTTTGTACTATTGTAAAAATAATTCAAATGCGACACGCTAGTATTTAAGTATTGCAGCAGCTTTTGTGACCCTTTACACATATGTTTCCTATTCATAAAGTTGCCTCTTCTATTAAAGCAGCTTGCTGAATAATCGGTTCTATCAAAATGTACCTGGAGACGGCATTTTTCTATGTCTAGCGCTGTTTAATATTTTTTTATCATTGTATACAGCTGTACTTGTTCCTTTTTGCGGTATATATGCACTCTATGTACACGTAATGTCATTTATGTATAAAATAAAGAAAAAGACGCAACTCTATTAAATAAAGTGCTTTTTTAGCGGGTTTCGTAGCCCTACGTACCATGCTATATGTGAAGCCTCGCGTCTATGTTGTTTACATTTTGTTAACGTCTTGTTTTTTACTTTCTTTAATTCATTATACATTGACACAACCATTTACCCCGCCACTGTATTTTTATTGCATTTTTTGTTCTGCAGTTATGTTTTTCATATTTGTAACAGCTTTACTATGATTTAATTTATAATTTGTAAATTTATTGTATTAACACGCTTCTTGTTATAAATCGCCTGCTGGGTTGCCTACAACCCATTATCCCACGACTTATAATTGTTATTTAATCTTTATTGTCTTTTTTTCATCCGCACTTTCTTTGCCTGCTTCTTTTAAGGTTCCATCACGGCGAAAACTCAAAACTAACTTAAAAACAATTTTACAATCGTGAATGAATCCTTTGTAATTTTTGTCCGTATCTATAGTATTCGACGACTTAGTATGTCTTTATATCTGTACTTTTCTTTACCATCACTTTTGTTTTTTTTTCACTTTTTTTTTTTTTTTTGATTTGCTCTTTTGTTTGATCCTAACTATCTTTGCAATTTTAAATGTACCACTAACAAAAAAATATCCGTATTTGCTGCCTTATCATTTCTTTCTGTGTATCCAACGATACTTTTTTACTTTAATATGTGCCAAAAACTGTGCTTCCGTATAAAATCTGTCATCAATCTTATCTCCATTTTTTTTAAATGTCTGTTATCAGTCAGCGTTTTTTTTCCAAAAAACACCTTGCCATGATATTTCTTACCATATTTCAATTTATTGTATTTTTATAATATGGAATCCTATTAATTTTCAACAATATTGCTATCAAATCTGTTTCTTATTCCAGCTTAAGTTTGCTCATCTATATATTAAATGTCCTTTTTTTGCATGTATGTTACCCGTACACTGTATTAAAAATAAACGCGTCGTAGTTCTTGACTCTGTTTCGTATTTGTGTCTTTTATTGCACCTCATGTATAGATGCCATGTTCATCTATTGTCTCAACCTAATGCAGGGGGGTTTTATTTGCAAATTATGTTATAACTTAAAAACAAATATATGATTTATTGCGGTGTTCGTCAACATATTTCCATCCGAAAAATAGGTGATCTTAATTTTCTTATAAAAAACGTTAAAATATAGCTTTTAAAACACAATAACTGTGTTGAAGCATTGTAAACTGTAAAACACTACAAAAAGCATACATAGGGCTAATACCATGTGTATTTTAAACTGCCTTTTTACGATATCTTTGGCAATTACGAATTTTTGGTTTAAATGAAATAACAATAATCATACTTAGTGGTTTTGTAGCAATGTAACTCGTTTGTCGTATGGACTTGTATTTTGTGTTAGTTGTCACTCTAATATTTTTTTATATATTTTTTGTGCATAACAACCTTTTATGCACTGTAAAAAATATATACTATGGGCCTAGAGCACGACTTCGCAACGACGCATGTTCGTCAAAAAAACAAGCTACTATTGATAAAAATATAAAGGTAAAAATAATAGCAAAAACTTTGGGAACTGATATAAAATATCACCATAACGATATTAAACATCTGTTCAAATTAGTAATAATAATTATTTATATGCGTATTATCTTTTGATTTGTTTCGAACGCCACATAAACCGGTGCGCGAGGCACTAGTTATAACACTAAGATATAAAAGTTAATTTTATAAAGGGACGTCTATTTAGAAAAAACGTAGTTGATATGTTTTACAACACAATGTTTTTTGCTGCTTGTATACATAACGTCATTTTTTAAAAAAAAAATTGTTTTGCCTACTTTAGGAATTTGAAATTCATAGAAATAAAACTACTTTTTTGTAATCTTTATATATAAGGTAGACTTTTTTGCGTATAAACAGCATCTTAACGCTAGGGTCTTTAGACTTATAGTCAAATATTTTTATAAAAATATGGTTATATTAAAACATAGAAACATCAGGAGATTTTGCTAATACCGACATACAAGCTTATATACATTTTTTAACGACTAAAATTTGGACTAATAAACATGATAATGTTGGGTACACCGAAATAAACCACGGAAGCCAATAAAACCATAAAAAAATCCTTTGTAAGTAAGTTAATTTCTTAACACTCAGTTAATAAGTTAAATGAAATTTTTTAGGCTAAAATAGGTATGCATTTTACTGTTTTTTTAACAATAATGCTTTTTTGAAAAATTGATTTTGTTTTTATAACTATTTAAGAGGACTGTAAGCGGTGTAACCCACTTCTTTAAAATTGTTTCGCACGTGGTTTTTTTTTATAACTGAGTTACCAAGAAATTACCTACGTGTTCAAAGACTAAACAATTTGAAAAAAGCGTTTACATATTTTTATAGCAAAAAGTGGCGGTTTTCGGGGCACCTTTATTATGTCAATGTAGAACAATAAATTATTGATTAACATTAATACCCACAAAAATAGGTCATTTACATCCGATGCATTTAAAAACATTATTATTATGCAATAAAACTTTAACAATAAATTTATGTTATTGATAGCTCTTATCTTGTTTTTTTTTGATAAATAAAGTTTATATTACAAGTTTTGCTGTTCAAAACAAACTTGAATACATAATGTTTACGGGCTAAAAATCAATAGAAAGGTTCTATATTATAAATATATTTTAAAAGATTACCCGGCATTACTAAGTTTTTAATACGAATTTATCTTTTTTATTAAAAAAAGTACGTCAAGAAAATTGGATTTGATTTCAAAATATAAAAACTGCTTAGCTTCTACTTTTTTTATACAGAAAACATGGCATTTATAATTAAGTTTCAAAGAATGGTTATGTTTTTTTTTACTTTTCTTTAATATGACAGAATAAAAGTTATTATGTACAAAAATTTTAATATGTATTAATCGAATAAAAGAGTATGTGTTCCATTTTTATACTTACCCCGTTCCTGCGGACTTGAATCGAAGAACTACGGGCAGGCACATGGCACGGTGTCTGTGCGAACTGAGATAAACGGAAACCTGCGTTTGCCTAAATCGTAAATGAGTGTTCAACCTTATTACTACTATATTGTTATAAATTTGTATTTCTTGCAAATTACGCCTATAAAGAAAAGTTATAATCAACGGTCATTTTTATCTAAATGATATATTATAGTATGTTTATCTATAATTTTACAATAATAATAGATTTTTTAAAGGAATTTACAATTTTACGTGGAATCCCTCATTTTGGGAACGCTTTTATTATGAGGGTTTTTGAAATTACATAATAAAAAATAAAAAAAAATTGATAAATAAATAGCAAACAAATATATATACTATATTGCATCAAAGGCGACTGATTTCTACTGTTATTTTTACGTATATGAGGACAACTCCCGTCAACTAATTTACCATATTAGGTTAATTTCTCGCTTATAGAAACTCTTATTTTGAGGGATTATACTCAGTGCTGATATTCAGAGGGGTCAGGGGCGTCATGAACCCCCAGAAAATCGCAATCACCTGCACAAATATTGAATTTTAATACAAAATCAGGCCTAAAATTTTTTTTGACCCCCTCCAGAAAAAAAATAAGATATCAGCGCTGATTATACTGTATATATACATTATTTTATAATTTTGTTAAGCTATTTTCGACAATCCAATTGTTTTCAAAAATCGGGCCCTTTTTTGCGATTAATTGGTTTTTTGGGTGCAAAATTATGGTTCTGACTAGTAACTTACTATTTCCCTCTGTCAATTGGGGCATATTTTTACCCCTTACACTTATGGGGTTAAAATAGTGCTCAAAGTAAATGGAAGAACCTGGTAAGCAAAATACTCCAAAAAAATCACGCAAAGTTTGTTTTATAATTCAAAAAATTTATGTGCAATTTTTAAATTGGACAATTTTTTTTTCTTTGCATCGAATTACAGGGCCAATTCACCACGAGGAACACGTTTTGAGCGACACCCCCAATATAAAAAATTAACACGAATATGGGGTCGTTTAATTTTCTATGTAAGGTTAATAAATACACAGAGTTTTACTATGCTTTTGTGTAAAAATTGGTAGTAAATATGATAAAAAAAAAAGAATCGAAAAATCTGATGTACCATCCTAACCGGGATGTTCTTCATGGGAAAATAATTTGACATATAAGGAATATGTTCTAAAAACGGTTCCGTATCAAAATCCCATAAACCAAAATGCTGAAACTTATATTGTACCTATTTAGGATAATAAAGATGGAAACAATAAAAAAGCAAAAACTTGGTTGTTAGAAATATTTGGCTACTTGACGACTCACCATTGGTGAGTTCTCTCGAAACCTGACTTTATCTATAAAACAGGAAAAATCGCCAGAAATGAGAACAATTAAAATAACAAAAATGTGTCATTACCCTAACCATATTTCCTAACCTTTACTCTACTCTTGACCCCCTATCTCACTAACCTTCTTCTACTATTACCCCAGCTCTCCAACCCCTATTCACTAACCCCCTTCCCCTTTGCCGAGCTAGCCTGGGTTATAGATAATTCAGAGCCTACGGACAAAAACACCCCTTCCGGCAAGTTGTCCCCCTATTGTGTTACAACTTTAATTATCCATCTAAAAAAATTCAAATTAATTTAATTAATTTCTCATTAATTTAATTAATTTCTCATTTATTTTCGCATTTTGGTTTTCGGCATTTTGCGCCGGTTCGCTAAAACTGATGCTTCTAAATGTCTTGATAGTTTCTTTTATGATACAAGAGTTAATTCTTGTAATATAAGTACCCCCTTACCAGATTTGTTTCAAATCCCATGTGGGAGGTCATCAGAATTAATTTAGAAAGCCTTACACTTTATGAAGATCAAGCAACAAATTTTGATGATTTACAATTCATTATGTCACTATGTTCAGTGAGTACATATATGAAAATTATAAATCCTTAAATCTTGATGAAAATTTGATAAATGCACATGTATACCGTAAGACACATAAGCATTATGTCGATTATACGTATGAAAATATATATGAAGCTCTTAAGACAGTGAAAAATGTAAAATATATTAAAAATAATTTAAATGCCTTTGTGGATCTGACTATAGCTAATTTTAATCTAAAGATGGAGCATTAAATTACTTATGAAAATCTTACAGCAGTTTACATAAATACTATAAAGGAAATAAGGACGAAAGTACATATATCGAAAACCAATCCGAGTAGCTATCCCATAATATTACCTTCAAAGAGAAGTATGACGAGTATGGTTATGGTGAGTTATATTACGATAAATTTTTAGTTTTGTTTCCAAAAACTAGATAACATTTTTAGTGAAACTTTCTAACGTAAATCACAAAGATTTCCTCGAGAGGTACAAATGCGATAATATCAAAATTTTCAAAATGTCATATTGTCTAACATTTCTATCGAATATCAAAGTAATTGCAGCGGAGTTATTTAAAGGTGATTTTTATTATGTTAACAAAAATAAGAAGTACAAAGAGAGGTTCTACTGCATATAGAGCCCCGCTAAATGGTTTGGAGCCCCCCTTTACAGCCGAAATTTAAAGGGGTTTTTTTCAAGGGAGGGATAACGACAAAAAAAACATACTGCAATGTACGAGTAAAATAAGACCTTATTTAGTTGATATGATAATTTATGTGTTTATGCCTCCCTTGAAAAAGGACCCCTTTAAATTCAGGCGTAGGAGGAGGGCTCCAAACCATTTGAGACGCTCCAAATGCAGTAGTACCCATAAAGATTAAAGAAAACACAGTTGTTTTTTGGATGCAACATAATGGCAAAAGAAACAAGCCTATGCCATATCCTAAAGGATATTTTATATGAATATGAACTTCGTAAAAATGCATTAATCTACATAAATCTAGGATTACAAAGGTACGATTATTTGCGAAAACCAATTTAAAAGTCAATGACACCATAGTAAGAAAATCTTCATTTAAGAATTTTGTTAATTATTTACTAAGAATCATATTTATGTGTAATTTACAAAGAGAGGAAGGCGAATTAAAGCTTCTTGGTTTAATGTTCATGATTTTTGACAACGAAATTGAACACGAAAATTTGCGATATGATATACCATATGATTCACGGGCTTTTTGGAATAAATCTTTTAACAGAAAAAATTATTTATGTGTGATTAATAGATGTTAAATCTTTTGCAAGTATGTGATAAAATATTTTGATGAATATGCTAATATTTCAGATTTTAAAGTGTATGAAATATTGACAACTTCAAACATAATTTTACAATACATTAAAAAATACCCAAATGCACAAATACCGGGGCAAAGTATTTTTTTATTTAAACGTATCATTATAGCATATGCTGAGTGGACAAAAACTGAAACACTCGAAATAAAAAGCGTGCCCATAGAAGCAGACGAGTTTTTCGTGGAAATGGATAGTTTTATGTATCGAATAGGGATGAACAGTAACAGCTATTTTAGATTAATTTTCTAAGGTTGAGATTTTTAGCAATAATTATAACATTTTTTTTAGCTATTTAGAAAAGTTTGTGAAAATGATAAAAAAATAATGGTTAATATGTGTTCTATAGTGTATCTTAAATACATAATAGAAACATGAAAATATAAAAAGAAATAGTTGATTTGAAATCATTTTGATGATTACCCCTTTTAAGTTACTAATAACTAGGTTACTGCATATCCGACATTTTTTGTATCCGATCCGACTCGGATCGGATATTAAAAAATCATTCGGATATAAATTATCCGAAATATCCGATTTTTTTTATAGTGTCTCTAGAATTATCGCTATCAGCGTATTTTTTGTAGAATAGGCTGATTATTTAGTTACTAAGATAAAAAAAGACGTTCAAACTTATTTTTCGGATATATAATTTTATATTTACTTATTTATATTTTTTATTTGAAGTTAAATATTCTGAATTTGTACTAAAGTTTCAAAAATCATACAATACTAAAACAACATTTGCCAAAGTAAAGTTCTAATGGTTTAATCTAACAGTGCTGTCAATAAGTTATTAAAAATATCATTAGAAATCTAGTAAACATTCGTAACATATATAATATGTATATTTTATTTAATTAAATTTTTGATGCATATTTCTAACGCTTAGACTATGCATGTTTTTACTTGTTAAACAATATATTGGTTGGTGCAGTGGGGTTTAATAGAGATTTTATTTGTTTTTAATGTAAGGTCTATACTTTTTTGCAACAAATACAGGTAAAAAGAATACAATATACCAAGAATATAGTTGTTCTTTTTTTATATTATTTTATCTAGCTGATTAATGCCCCCAAACATGTTTTTTATATATATTAAAGTGCTTTTATTACATTAAAATTATATCAAAATTATTAATTTTGAACCCCAGTTACGAGAAATCTTAAGTTAAAGCATCTTTTTGATCGTTTTTGAATATGCAACACGTAATATACGATGGAAAAATATTACATTTATTGCTGTGTAAAATGATCGCTAGTATATATTAAACATTTACGTTTTATATAGTTCGAACCGCTAAATCCTCTTATTTTCACAATTTCGGATATTTCGGATTAGGGGTTGGATTTTCATATGCTCCGTATGAAATCGTATGTTTTTTTGATGCTTATAAATGGCATAAAAAACTAAGTTAAGGAGTCAAACAATTTTTAATATCGTATTTAACTGCAGTATAATCCACTTATATGTTTTAAAGTGATCTAATACATGCACATTCCGATCCGGTCAATTCGACGGTGAATCTTAGCAAAGCACAAAAGGCGAAGATCATACAATTTAGACGTAACTTAAAAAGTTTACAATTAGTATATTCATATTTTTTTGATAAAACCAAGTTTCTTATAAGTTTTAATAAGTACTATACATATAATATTGGTCACAAGAAAGGTCACCTATGATATTAAATTTATGAAATAAATATGCAAAATTTGTTATAATGTCATAAATATTACTAATTCTATCCATATTACATTTTTAACAATTCACTTTTGTTCCGTATGTTTCCGTATGATCCTATTAAATTAGGGATCGAGGTTTTTACTATACGGTATAGTACTATACGGTATAGTAAGCGTATAGTATTTTACTATACATTGTTAGTGTTTGTGTATAAAATCAAACATCAAAAAATATTGCCTATGATAATATTGGGATTTTTTATTACTAGAACTTATTACAAAATATAGGCTGTTTTAGACGCATTTAAAGTCTGTAAGTATTTTAAGCGAAAGTTTTTTATTACCTTTAGCGTAAAATTAATGTGCTTAAATACAATGAATCGTATATTTATCAATTAAATGGTATTTTTGATTTAAAATACAATTAAATCCCCTAAATTTGTTTTAGTACAACGCAAACAATCATAGTGCAGTAAATATCTGCTATTGGAAAAAGATTTATACTTTTTATATTTAAAATCGTGTACTGTGAATTTATACTTTTGATTAACGTTTTTTTTTGTGATTTTTACTCACACATAATCTTTACATAGAACGTTTATTTGCATTTATAACAAAACCTTAAGTTGAATTGTTATAAAAATATCAGGGGTACTTTTATGGTATTTTATTGTAGTTTTTTTTGTAAAATTGAAATGTAAAATGTCAACTTTCTAAATAACTAAATATTTAAAGAGATAAAATCGCAGAATTTCAAAAAAATACTTTAACTATACACTTACTATACACTATACGGTATAGTGTAAAGTAGGCGTATAGTAAACTTCTACTTTACGGTATACTGCAAATCCCTAGTTTCTATAAATTATATGTGATTTCGCAAGAGAACTATATTTTTGAAACATAATTTATAAACAAAAACAAGGCAAACTATAGAATAACAAGTTCTACAATGCAATAACCCCGCGACTTCGATTTTTTTTTGCAATAAACAATTAATGTAAATATTTATTTTCACCAATAAAAAATTGAATACCGTACTTTATCGATAATAGCGAATTTTTTTGTTGATAAAAACAAATTTTAATCCTAAACATTTTCAAAAATCACAATTTTGAAGCATGTTTCATTTTTGCTATTATCGGTAAAGTACGGACTAGTAATTGAATGTAACATTGAGCGATTTGATATATAAAAAAACTGCAAAAAAGTACATATAAGTGTATTTATGCCTTGAAATGCTTAAAATTTAAGTGTCTCCCAGAACTCCCGATTTTTTGGTTTGAAAAGAACCTGGTTTCTCTCAAATTGGGAGATATTTCGAATTTAGGAATTACTCATAAAAAAAAGCTCTGGGCATACCTAAAAGTAAATTTTACTTTTTACTTTTTACTTTTTTTTTTTACTATATTAATGGTGTGTATTTTTTTCTCTATGGTAAAATGTTCTTTTGCTATAGAAGAATTGTTACTATGGTAAGTTTCAGTTGTACCAATACATTATTTTTATATTTTTATTAGATCGTGAATTATTTTTTATAGTGTTTACTTCAATAAATTTACTATGGTAAAAATATTACCATAGAGCGGTCTATGGGTAAAAATATTCCCCATAGGAAAATTTTTTCCTATAGTAAAATAAAAACACAAAAAAGATTTCGACTAGTAAACTTTTTCAATCGGTATTTTGTATTTTAGGTCAATGTCTGTAGTAAAAAAATTACCATGGTAGCAAAAATACACACCATAATAAATATTTATTGGGAAAAAAAAAAATTAATAAAAAAACAATTTTTAGAAGTAAAAAATTTTTTTTACTAAAAATGTAAAACTACTTGTAAATCATATAATAAAAAATTGATTAGAAAGTATTTAACGCTTCCTCAAAAATGACTCCAATTTTCACAATTTTTTTTTAAATGCAGCGTAAATTTTGCTGTCTGCAATTTTTCCGCTGGCTGATTTTTTTTTGCTATCAGCAAAAAAACATACGTTCCTCTAGACAAATTACGACAGAAAAAATAGATTTCGTATACGCTTTCATACAGATAAAAATATAATTTTTAATATCCTTATCGTTGGTACATTTACAAATTTTTAAATCAATGACAACGTTAAATATATCTGATAAAAAGGTATTTAAACTCAAACCTAAAATGTTAACTTATTCCGATACATTGTCATTCAGAGTGTATTTTTTCATATTTCTATTCTAAAAATGACCAGGAAACACTGTCTTTTGGTTATGAAATAGCGCGATTGTAAAAATTTATCAAAGTAAATATATTAAGGTGCTTATTAGCTGGTAAACCAATATATTTTTTATTTAAAAAAACATTATATTTAGTTTTTAAATAAAAGTTGCAATTTATTTACGGGAAATATATAAATTTTTAATTGATCAATATTTTAAAAAATAGTTTAAACTCTAACCAATAATATACATGTGTGATTGATTACAGTCAATGAAAATAAATTTACATATCAAAAAAAAGTAAAATAATCCTAAAAAGCGTCATAGGTCATTGATTTCTTCTTATCTTTAGATTATTAGTATATAATTTTTCATTTAGAACCCCATTACAATATAAAACTTCAAAAGCGCAGTTTCACTTAAAATATTATGCTATATATAGCATTCACTTGTCAGTCAGAAAATAAGACATTAACTAAAAACGAAATGGCAGAAACCAGCAAAGAGCATTGCCATAAAGCAATTGAAAAGGTTAGAGAAGAACATGAAAAGCATGAAAAGCATATAAACGAAATAAATAAAGAAATAGAGGTTATTCAGGGCAGGATAAATGAAGAAAAAAGTAAGGGCCTATATAGTAAAAGGATGATTACAAAATTCCAAAATTCAATTATGTCGAAACTAGATACAAAAAGGCACGAGAAAGATGAAAATTACATGTATGTAATTGATATATCCAAATCTGAACAACGAGAAATTGGTTTACTGCGCGAAAAAATGCTAACTGCAACGAATAACTTACATGAAAGTTTGTCTACGCTTGAAGATATCACCATGAAACAGAATGACCTACTAAAGAAAACTGTGAAAAAACTAATGGTGATATATAAGGCCCTAAAGCCGTTGCGAGAAAGTCCAAGTCACTGCGGCCAGTGGGCCAGTGAATAATAATACCAATAAGCAAATAAATATGAATAATATAAAAAAATAGCGTACGTATTACGTGGTCATTTTAAAGATAATCTATTCTTTTAGTAAAGTTTTCCATGATTCAAAGCATACCTAATATACAGTGAAAAAAATGTAAAACTTTAATATACAGGAAATAATTAATGTTTCAAATATGTATAAATACCTTTATGATTTTTTTTTTTTGAAAAACGGTTAGGCAAAGGTTCAGTTATCCCTAGGGCTCGACTTAATACCGTCTATTTTTTTTTACTATACATTTAAAATGCGTATAGTGTTAAAATTATACGTATAGTGCGGTATAATTTACGTATAGTGCAGGTATAGTAAAAGATTGTACCTTATTTCCAATATATTACTTTATAAATAAAGAAAAATAATCAACTACAAAATAATTTGTTGTTGGTTAAAATTCACATTTTCTTATTATTTACATATATTTTATCGTAAATTTATTTCCATAATGCGCGTAGCATTTAGATACATTTAAAAGGAAGTAATCAATGCACTTTTTGATAATATG
>JAQFYM010003466.1:0-18569 GCA_034694785.1 Agrenia bidenticulata | reverse complement strand
CACGTTTTTTGGGTTGTCAAAATATCCAAAAAATATATTTTCAAGAAATTTGTGTTATTTTAATTTTCTTAGAATTTTTTCAAAACAATTAAAATTATATTTTTTCGTCGTCTTAACATATTTATTTTTGTTTGCCCCCCTCTAGGTACGCCAACTGCTATAAGCGCCAAAAAAGGTTTTTTTTATACAGCTTGCGGGATTAATCTGTGTAAAAATATTAGAGATTACTTTTTTTAAGGTTAAGGTTTTACTAATTGTCTTTTTAAAAGAAAAAACTCGTGCATAAAATATTTTCTTGTTTAGCAATTACGGTGCAAATAAAATATAATATAAACCCAATAAGTATTTTTTATATTGAATTGTGCGCTGTAAATTTAAAAAGAAAACCAAGTGCTTTTCCAATCTAGCATACAAAATAGGGCCCGGATAATTGCCGTCTTTTGTGCAAAAAATACAGGAATAGGTGGGCAAAATATCGACATATATTAACCAATTAGGAATACGTATAGTCAGGCATTTTTTCTACTTTTTACTGTTAAAACTAGTACACATGTATCTTCCAATACAAAATAGATTTACTGGTAGTCATTTCTACTCCTTAGTCATCAGTAAAAACTTAGCAAGAAATTTTGTGTCTGCAATCTTCCATTTTATTTAGCACACTGTTCGTAAACGCATATAAAATATAGTAATAAAGCAGTGTAAGTGTTTTAATATGCACAAAATGATTAAATTATGCAAATGTATGTTTTGAACTTGTACGTATAACAAATATTTTAAACACAAAAAAGTAGATATGGTCCGTAGATTACTTACATTTTTATTTTATGAATCATGTTACAAAATCTAGCGCCGTTTACATATTCTTTCACATAATAATAGAGAGGGCACGCAAAAAAAAAAATCAGGTAAACCCAATTTTTATTTGCTATGAACAAGCAACTTTCGCCTGTTTTACCTGTAGTTTGCATATTATATAGCATATTTTATAATCATTTTACAGTGAGAGTACAAAAAAAGAAAAAAATTGCAAAAGAGTAGTTTTTTAAAAAAACTGTTATGCTTAAATTTTTTGCAAAGTGATAATATCCTTGTATTTTGTTCTTTACACAATCAGGTTATTATAATAGAAATATAATTTTGCCATAAATAAAAAAGTAGCACTTATATTTGTACGCCTTTTTATGTTTAATTTGACGTTTAGTTTAGTAAATTCATGGTTTTGTATTTAAATATATTAATTGTGACCAGCCAACAATTTTAAACTACATGAAAAAAATTTTTATGATTGTTTTACCATTTAATACATTATAATAATAAAAAACAATTTAAATGTACATTTGCAGCGCAGAAATCATGGTATTCAAATTTTAAATCATTTTCAGACTAATTACTATTATTTTTACGTTGCCAGTTTGCTATTTTTTTGCATTTTTTTACCGCTTTTTTGTTATATATATCACATAAGTTAACCCTTGATCTTGTTTTACGATATAAATTCTAACTTTCAAAAATAAATGCGAGATATTTAATTTTTTTAAAACTATAAACATATGTTTTTTATATTTTAAAAGAATCATAAAAATAAAACACTTAGGTGAAATGTATTTTCCTACAGGTTTTTTTGTAAAATAACCCAGATTCTACAGGCAATATTCAAAATTGCACTATTTGCTAGTAGTTCCACGTTTAAAAGTCAACTGAAAAGCCCTTAGACATATCTTTGTTACAATAATATTTTAAATATAAAAAACCCCATAAAACCATTTCATTTATAAAAAAACAAACGGAAATATGATTTTAAGGACCAATAACCGGTGCACAAAATATTATACTTATGTATGTTTTTTTTTGTAAAATATTGAAATATAATATCACCTTTATTGTTTATTTGTATATTTAAGGGCTTTTTTTGAGTATACTTTTTTTATAATATAGCCCTTATACTGACGTATTTTACTAGCAGTTTTGATTGAGTAACGCACCAAAAATTTTAACATTCGCTTTTGTACAAAAAACTTTAAAACACAAAAAAATTTAAAAAAAAATTTAAAAAAAATTTGTAAAAAGCATTGAGTTTCGAACATTAAAATTTTTAGTATTCGTCTTATTTTACGAAAAAAAAATGCGTAAAAAATAAGTGCTGCTCTTCTTGTCTATATCTTAAAAAATGCATTTTAAATTGTTTTACTATAATGACACTTAAAGTTCTCGCTTAGTTCTATTTTTTGCAAGTAAAATCTATACATAAGAAACTCTTTTTATCCCGTTTTTATATACGAAAAATAACTTTAAAAAAATATATGTGCAAGATAATAAACCATACAGGATTTTATTATATATTGGAAAAAACAGGTCATTTAAGTAGCATTTAAAAAGATTTACCGTATTTAATTATTAAAATGGCTTTTTCATTATGGACAAATATTTTATAAAAAATATTTTTATATCATGAATACAAAAAAAACAATTCAGAATTTCTAAAGTTATAAAAAGATAAAAAATACATGTGAAAGTAAAACAAAAACTATAGATTTGCTTATAAAAAGTAAATTAGAATAATATTGATATTCGCTTGACACGTAGCAAGGGTAGATAATTTTTTCTAAAGTTGTGATGCTAATAACAAGAATACACATGTACATGTTGCCAGTGGCGTAGCTTTGAGGGGGGAGGGGGATGGGAGAGGGGTCGAGCCCCCACCCCTTATACATGACAAAAAAGTCACGCTCAAGGTGTAAATGGGTCAGTTATATTAAGTATTGTATTGTCTATTGTAATTTTTAAAAATAAAAATAAATAGATATATTGTATTGTTAACAGTAGACGTATTTTGCGGGGAGTGTAATAACAATGGCTGCAGTATCTTACCCTTAGATAAATTTGCGTCTTGAGTTTAGGGGGTTCTGATTTTGACGGTCGAAGTTTGTAAAACTGGAGACTAGGATATAGCGGTTGTTTTTAGATCCTTAAAATTTTTGTTTTATCTGCAAGAATTTTTTTTTTTTTTGATTTTAACCCTATATAAATGTACCCTTGTCCATTTTTTTATTTCTTAGCTACGTTTGGGACGTCCAAATTATAAAAAATGCATTTGACCCGTTATATACAGCGGGGTAGACAGGAATTTTTCTGTGACGAGTGTTAGTCAGTTTTTTTTCGAAATATCGCTTTTAAATTGATTTACAGTGTAAAAAATTTTTTTTATTTTTTTTTACAATTTTTTTTTTCAGGAAGTTTGCAATTTTAGATTCTTTCACAAAAATTTTGTAGCACAACTCCCCCTACATTCAACCGAAATTTTTTCTTAGGGGGCTGGGGACCCCCCTCACCTTGCTACGCCAATGGTTTATACACTATAAACTCACATTTTTCTTGCAAAATATCTTTTAAACTTTGTAATTGTAAATGTTATGTTACAATTTACATTGTAATATAAAGTTTTTGCCTAAAAAACTTTTTATCTTGTTGCGGTCGTGTTTTCGCTAAAGTTATATTGTAGAATACAGAACCCTGTAATCTCTGATTATCTCGTTTACGGGGTCTATACATACATTTCAATTTACCCTATATTTCTTTTGTTGCTTTTTTTATAAGTCTATATTTCTGAACTGATGATAAAAGATGTCGTAGTGAAAACCCGTTTTTATTTTTCCTAGTATCAACGACACATTTTATTCTTTTTTTACTTTCACGCAAAAACTACAAAAAAATATATTTTTTTGGTAATTAAAATTTATTTATTTAATAGGATTTTTCATGCCTCTGAAAGGAGTTATTTTTTGTGCAGATATTTTTTTGATAAAAATAATAAAAAATAGTCTTATATTAAAAATTTTCCGCAAAAATAATTAAGATTTTTCACTTCATGAATCGGTTATTAACCCATATGTTTTTCCTAAAACACTGGCTAGCCCTAGCTAGAAAAACTTCCTGGATAAGCCACAGCATGTTGCCTACAAAAACAAGACCAAAATAACTTAGTAAAAAAAAAAGATTTGAAGGGTCTTTCTGATTAAATACATATAACAAAGATATGGCGTCGCATAACTAAAGATAAAACAAGTTGTTTAGACTTGTTTAAACCAGTAGGTTAGTAAAAACTGTTTTGGCAATGCTTTTACACGCAAAGTCATTTTTATGCTAGTGCTTAAGTTATGCGACTACCCTTATATTAATTATATTTTTTGCGTACCAAGATTATAATTGTATGTAAGAAATAGATATTTCGTGTTTAAAGTATTATATCTACTAAGTAAATTGTTCCCTTTCTAAAAATTTGTACAATATATTAAAAAACAAATATAAAAGTATTACGTTAAATAGTTTTTGCAAAAATTTTAAATTTTTGTAGCGTTAAAATCGCTGGATATGTAAAATTGTATAACTTAACAACTATCAGTACCCTTATGCTAAAAATTACATATTGCATATTTTTAAAGATACTTACAATGAGTTTTTTGCCAATTTACCTATCCTTTAAAGTATAAAAAGGCACCAGAACCAAAAAATGTAAAAAAAAACCACAAATAAAGATTATCATTACTTTTAAGCTGATATTTCTTTATAAATAAAAAATGTCCAGTGAGTACAGAAAAAATGTAAAAAGAGTACACGTGCCCTCGTGGAAAGCGAAATGGTAAAACTTGTTTATAGTTAAGCGGATAATTTTTACTCTTTTTATGTATATATTTACAGAAAGAAAATTTTGTATTTTTTAAGATTATGATATTTGTTTTGCAATATTTTACAGGTTAAAACTATTTATTAAATAAATGATGCTTTGACAACTATATTTGCAGCTAGGATATATTATATGAAAAGCGTGTTTGTAGAATACATTTTATACGGTAGATCTATTTACATAAAAAAAGTGTTTTTAAGGAAACGTAGATTCAGGTATACCCGTTTATACCCTTGTTGATTTTTCGGTCAGGTATACTAGCAGGGTTTTGCAATGTTTTATTTATTTACTAGTTACAGCCTCATATACTTTTTGGGTTACTAATGTCGACATTTTAAACATTTTCTTTGCTTGTTTTAACTGCAATCTGTTAAAAAATTTACACATTTTTTTGTATTGACTTCTTCTTTTTTGTAATCACATGAGTTTTTATCTTCGCGGTAGGTACTAAAAATATGTAGATATAAATACATTAAGTAAAATGAATCGAACAAGTAAACGAGCAATAATTGTGTTTAAAATGCAAATAAACGTGTTTGCTTGTTTTAGACCTCTTTATAATAATACTGAATTTCAACGTAATTTTTCGATAAATTGTCGCTTTTTTTTAAAAACATTTGTTTCGCCGGTAAATTTGTAAGATGCCAGTACCCGGCAAAAAAAACGCCATAATAATACAACCACTGTGTGTTTTCACATATAATGCGCACGCATTTTTTCAAATATAATGCTTATAGGTTTTTATGCAAAATATAGTGCTTATGGGCGCTAAAATTAAACTGTTATATTATTTTATATGTATGGGTGGTTGAGACTACCGTGCCAATTAAAACTATTTGTGCATCTTTTTAGATAAAACACAAAATATTCTTATTTCTATTACTTGCAAGTATAATTTACTCGTTAGTTTTATATTGAAAATTGCCACATTTATCAGGTTTTTTATCTACAATTAAATTAGTGCAGGTTAATAAAACTAAAAACAGATTATTTTTACGACAGAAAAATAGGGCCGGGTTACTTATTGATACAACTTTTTGTGCCTAAATACAATTTATGAACATAAGGTTTTTCGTGTTAAAGAAAAGGCATTGTTATTGGCAAATCCCAATAAACTATAGCTGCAAACGCAATACACCACAATGAACGTAAACGCATATTCAAAGGCATGCTTTATAATTTTCGTAAGCTTATTTAAAACAAGGTAAAAATCAAACTCTTTTAAAGTAGAAAATAATTGTATAAACATTCATATAAACAGTTATATAGTCCTTGCTTGTAAAAAAAATACAGGGTTTAAAATTATGTGTCGTAGCCTGTTTAACTGAAGCTGACAAAATTAATGGATAGGGAGACTTCAGTGTATTAAAAATCTTTGCTATTGACCTTGCGGTAACAAGATTAAATGAATTAAAATTTTTAAAAAATTTATACAAATAAATATATATGAGATGCTTTAAATCTTTAAAAATTCTTCACGAAAAAAACAGCCTTCTAACTCACCGTAACAAATCTGAAGTGGTTAAAAACTCCCTCTGTTTACTATCTCCTTCTTTGCGTACACTATTGATTTATAGTGATTTTTTTATTATTTTTACTTTTTAAGAAGCTGGCAATATTATAATTGTTAACCATCGCATACTTTTTTTTATATTTATTTTTTTATATTTTTTGCTTAGCCTGATAAAAAAAGGTATCTTTATACGATTTATGGTATAGCAGTGTTATCAAAATTTATTGTTAACAAAAGAAAATAAACAAATCAAACCATAGTACACAGTATTATATTTATTACGCATTATTTTGAAAAAAAATTTTTCAATTTTTAAAAAAATAAATTTATAGCAAAATTTGTTTATAAAGCGTGCGTCTTGTTTTGAGAAAACATAGTAGTTTCAAAATAAGCTCATAACTGTTGTTTTTTTAATTTATACTTTCAAAAAGTATATAAAAAAACACAAAATTATTTACATTACACGAAGACGCGTCAGCTCGGTGCTAGATTTTTTTGAAAACAAAATAATGTAAAAACTAAGCCTTTAAAACACTTTTTTCTTTTAGTTATATTTAAAATTATCTTATATATTGCCAGCATAAATTAAAAGCAAGTTTTAAATAGTTTAATTTTGAGTTATATAAATATACAAAAAATTGACCGAAGAAAAATATATAAACAATAATTTACAAAAACGCCGATTTTTTTTTATTGGCTGACCGGGTTATATGATGTGGGATGTTTTGATTATGTTTTCTGTTGCAAAACCGCAGTTTTTTATAGCCAAGATCAAGCACTGATGACCAGGGTTTTCTTAGATGGATAAAAAAAAAAAAATTAGTAAAAGTTGTTTGACAAAGTTTAAAAAAACTTATATTTAAAATTTCCATATTATTACCTTTTAATCGATATTTGTTATTGTTGATACACTGATTAGATGGATCCGATCAAACTGAGAACTTACCTTTTAAACAAAAATGAAATTTGACCGCTAGATATAAAAAAAATCATGAGGGGGTTCATTTGATCACGACGTTCGTATAATCGCGAGTATGTGACCGTTGTTCGAAACCAAAAGTAGCGGTAAAAAAATTATTTTTTTTATGACGACGGAAATTTCTTGTTTTTGTGACGTGAAAAATAACTTATTATCGCGATTATATTGTAATGCTTAATTTAAAAATACTTTCGTTGTTATGTTATATATATTTTGCAGATATTAATCTATTTTGTACTACAGCTACATTTATCTTCATCTATTGTACGTTAGCTTTTGATAAAAAAATAATACTAGCGAAAAATTATCCAATTTATCATCCGAGGAAAAATGCTTGCAAAGAACTACAAAAAAACGGTAGAAAAACAGTTTTAATCATAATAATACAATCAAAAATTACATTTTATAACTTGTTAAAAACTACGGTTTTGTTGTTGCAATTTTACTTTTTAAATCTCATGTATAGAAGTATGAAGAATATTGTATCATTTTTTATGCTTTGTACCGTTTTTTTATCATTTTATTTTTAATATGAGTTAAGCTAAAACAAGAATTTATAAAAGGAGAAATTCGTACCTTTGCAAACTTTACGAAAAAAAAAAATGCTGAATTTTTTTTATATGGAAACATTAAAACCTTTAACAACTATCCTTTGTTCTCCAAATTGTCTTTTGATGAGATTACTTTACTAAAAAGTCAAATTTTACTAGAAAGCAAACTGCTACGCATTTTTCTATAAGTATTTGGGTTACCGTGCGATTTTGTTGACATTGGTGTATCTCTTGTATATCTACAGAAATATATTAGTACTCTGAAAATTCTATGTACTAGTTTCCTTATAGATTATAAAAAAAAGCGCACTAAATAATAATATTGTATAAAAAGTCCTGACAAAAATTTACAAATAATTGTTAATTATACCAAGACAAAAATAAACATTTTCTGATACAAAAAAAGCTTTTTTAGTAATTTAAGCAAACATAATCAATAATAGATACCTGCTGATGACATAGATACATTTTATACATCTTTATCGTATAAAGGATGTGTTCTAGCTAACCTTTTATATTTTTGTTAAGTATTTATAAATAGAAGTATTTTAAGGAAAAAAATGAGATTTACTTTTAGATAACACTGAGAGAAAATCTAGCCATATAAAAAGAAAAAAAAAATATATTAAGTTCTTTTAAACTTTAGTTGTTGCTTTTTTTTCACTTGAAAAAATAAATTCGTGTATGGATTTTCTCTATGAAGTTTAGTTCAAGTAAGGTTTCGTAATTCATATCTACAAAAAAAAGTAATAAAACACAAAGAACAGATTAAGGGATATTTTATCTTTCAGAAGTTGGTTATTTTCGATTTTACTCACGATTTTAGCAAAAAATTTAAAAAATACAATTATTATAGTTAATTTAGTTGGTGCAGAGTAATTATTGTAATTTAAAAATAATGGCTACTTTAACATATATTTTAGTGTGGTTTATCGCCTTTAAATATAAAAAACCGCTCAAAAATTAGCAAACATCATATTACAAATGGGGATGGCTGTTATAAGTGTTGAAATACAATACTATAAATAAAGCTATTAGAAAATGTTTATATAATTTATGAACCCTGTAAAAAAAGCTTAGACTTAGTCTTTGTAATACTTTATTTCTATGATAGAGTTATACAAAAACATTGTAAGTATTCTTTAAATTTACAAAATATCAAATTCTAAGTATGAAAATTACTCAAAACACGAATTGCATACGCTTTTATGACGCATAAATACATTATAATCTACCTTTAGATTTTAAGACACCATGTTTTACATTTTTTATGCTAAAGGTGTATAAATGTTAATATAGTTATTGCAAAAACTTATAAATGATACAATAGATATGCGCCAAGCCATAAAGAAAAAAAAACTATATAACGTAAATATGGGTTTATTTGATCCTTTTTTATTATTATTTCAGTCTATGGTATAAATACCTATTTCGAAAAAAATAAATACGGATTTACAAGTTGTTCGCCACACCAAAATACTATTTTTTGCATTTTGTAAGTCGGATATATATCTTTAATTACAATTCTGGTTTTTTCATGTTCGTTCAGCATGTTAAGTCATATCCAGAAAAAAAAACTAATTGTATTTCTTGTTTTTTTATTTTGCGTAGTAATAGCTTATACTCTGTCCTATAGTCAGGCCTCTTCTAATTAGGAGATGAGGTTAATTTCCCTTAATTCTCCTAAAATTAATTTTGAAAAATTGAAGATTTCTCCTAATTTAAAAGAGATGAATTATATTGTTTGCGTACAATTATGTATAGAAATTGACATAAAAATCACTCAAAAATCCCCGTATTTTTCATATTAAACTATTTTTTATATTACAACAACCGAAGATAACATATATATTGAGCAAAATATAGGCAGAATCTACAGAAGCATTGTCTTTTTATACAATTTTTAAATCTAAGACCATAACAACATTAATTTATTTTTTACATGTGTTGAAATATACCATCCAATTTTTTTTTATTCTGATATAATGTCTACCTAATGCGACAATTACATAAGAAAATGCCCAGTTATAAGTTTTAATGACCGTTTGTATGTTTTTGCAAAGAATAACTTTAAAAAAATCCAGAATCAGTAGCCTCAATATAAAACTAAAATACGAGATATTTCTTTACTATTTCCAACCGATTTGTTTGTACAGATAACAAGTATTCCATGTTTGATGGCTGATATTAAGATCATTCAGGCCTCGATGTACATTATATAATAGACATTTTTATATGTTTACGTCAAAGTATACGTGGTTTTTAAATGCATATGGAAGTTTTTTATAAATTTCTTGATAAGTGATTTAACTTTAAGAATTTACACAAAAACGTGAATTATATAACTATAATTTCAATTTTATCTTTTTCCGAAGCACGGGGCAAAAAAAGATACATTTAATGTAGTTTTGCATCTAATTAGATGATTAAACATCTTATCGTGCACTTATTCTTTTTCTAATAGTGTTTCACATAGTTCTTCTAAATTATAGAACTAAAAAAGCGAATTTTACCCTTATTAGGACAAAAGTGGGATATTCATGTAATCTCCTAGATTATAGTAGCGAGCTGATGACTATGCTGTATTGTAAACAATCTATGTTTATGTGGGAAAAATTAAATAAGATAGAATACTTAGAATAATTCTAAGTTTATAGCTTTTTTAAAATTTTTATCCTAGTTCTCCTAATTAGAAGTAAAAAATAGGCCTTATTTTTCCTAATTTAGCTAAAATTGGAGATTTACTACTGTTCCTAATTAGAAAAGGCCTGCCTTTAGTGAAGCAAACACACTATCACACACAAAAAATTAAATTAAAAATAAAAACAAATAATAATAAGGCAGGGTAGAAAAAAAAATATCAATGCGGAACTTAAAATTTATCCGTTATAGAAGACGATTGTAAATGCTTACTTTAGCAGAATTTTTTTTTCATAGAATGTTTATAGATAAACTACCATACTTAATCCAGGGCATTACTTTCTTTAGCACCTCTATCTACGTGACATTTTTGTAGATTATAATAATGTATATAATTTTTTAAAAGGTACAGTTTGGTCTATTACATTGGTTTTAAAAATGGCTTTTACATTGATATTGTGATTCATCATCAAATATGATTAAAATTGTTGATGAGATTATAACGCAAGCAAAAACAACATATATGATAATAATTTGCATATTTTTTATGCAAAATACAAAAAACGTCATATAAATTGCTAAAAAAATTGAGTAGCTTTAATATTAAAGGATCTTTAAGTTTTTTTTGTAGTATTTAAATAAACTTTAATAGTACAAATGGTGTTTAACACAAAAAACAAAACAAAAAAGAAAAAACGCAGTGTATTAAGTAGATCTCCAAAAAACGGTAAATTTATTTTACATCTACAAGTTTTAAGCATCATAAACAAAATGTAAAAACAAAAGCGCGCAAAATTATAAAAAAAATCATCATGTGTGTTTTTTATCAATGTTAATTTTACTATAAATAATTAATTATACGGTGCACGCTTTATCAATTCCCGTAAAAATGGTAGACCCAAAGGTGCAACCAACAAGAGACCCAACATTTAAAAAACTATATTAAAGCATTGCCGTAAATAATAGCCAAAAAAAACAAAAAATATTGTGAAGTATGTAAATTAACCAGAAATCTTTATCATATATATATGAATTGTTACCCAAAAAAAGCACATATATTGCAGACGCACTATTAAATACGCATACATTTGGACCAAATTACAGTATTAAATAACGGGGAAGATGTGAATGTTTTTAGAATGAGTAATCTTCCTCGCGTGTGTTTGTGTACGAATACTTATAAGAATTCTTGTTACAAAACGAATGATTAAACTCTTTAGATAATTATTTTTGTTAGAATTAAAATTTGTAGGCAAGTACAAAAGCCAGAATATAGTATGGCGATATTATGGGATATGGTTTTTACTCCCCCCCATTAAAATAAAAAAAGGGTAGTCATTATGCATGTCCAAAATTTTTACTATAGTAAATTTATCATAGAAAAAACTTGTTACAAATACCTAAAAAGTACATAATTTAAATTTTGTGCATATAAACATTTGCTTTTGCAATTTTATACTTAAACTGTGTTTCTTTGCTGTTGTAATACTTTCCATTTTATATTGTCTATTTTCTTTTTTATCCATGGACAAAAGACCTAACAAGTTTGTCCGAAAAATACCATATATGATTTTCTTTACTAAAGTAAATATTCTATAGACAGTAATACAGCTTCAAAAATATCTCTTTTTTCTTTTAACCCATGTAAAATAGCAAAACTTAGTCAGAAAAATTGTAAGTAAGTATTTAAGCACAAATATATATTCAGGTTAGTAAAATAAGTACGTAAGGTGTTGTTCTTATAGTATATTTGACTTTAATATTAATACAAAAAATACTAACGTATATTGTATCTATATATGATAAAATTGCGGACATGTCTTTAAAAATATTTATTAAGAACATACTAAAATTGAAAACAATAAAATAACAAAGTTTTAAGACTTACCAATGTATATAGTTGCCGCTTAATTTCTTATTGGTTTCTTTGTTATTACATGTGAATTAAAAACATAAAACAACCTGCCCACTACAGATAACATAGTTAAAATAAGGCAACTATGTTGATTCCTACTATTTGCAATATTAAAATTGCTTAAATTTACTGGGAATACAGAAAAATGTTATATAAATATTTAATCCATTCCTTATTGACTTTTTACTTATATACGATACTGTAAAAAATATTTTTACAGCAAATTTTGGTATGAATCTTTTACCACTAATTTATATAGTATAATAAATAATGGATTGCAATTAACTACTGTCAAAGTAGAAAATGATGGGGGTTTTGTATCCCTTCCAAAGGAAAAATTAGAAATTTGCAAATTACTAGTTAGTTATTTACTTTTAATTGCACATATAAATGATAAAATTAACAATGCTTTTTAATCACATGTATAATTGCGTTTTTAAACATATAATGAGCAATTTTGATGTTTTAAATTCCGATCACATATTTTACAGATTCTTATATGCTAGTAAATTTACTAAAGATTTTATAAGAATTAAATAAAAATGCATATATCGCAACTGTTGATAGATCATATAGGGTCGTAAATATGTTTTTAGAGAAAAGGTAGTATTTGTTATAATAAATACAAATATTTTATGGAAAAATATTTTCCCCAGAATGGCAATATTGATAGAGTCTCACATGGTATGAGGTCATTTTAGGGTACTCCAGTTACCGGTAAGTTGTAAAATGGTTACTATGTACCCGGTTACTAAACGGTAATGTACCGGTAAGCGGTAAGTAAAAAATAATTTTTATTGATTTTAAAAACATTAAATAAAATTACGAAAATATATCCAAAATATACAATTTTTGTAATGTTTCGTTCTCTATAGCATGAAAGATGTTTTATCATTTTAAATAAAACTCTTTTTACAAATCTGATACTCCCAGGAGAAATTTGTCCAAAATTAATGATAAATACAAAGGATTATTTAGTATAATAAGCGTTAATGCCCCGTTCTAGAATATTATTAATATACGAAAGAAGTTATTTATATAATTGTGATAAACAGGCAAAAAAAATAAAAATATGGACTCTTCTTACAAAAGTTAATTTAAATAAGAAGCGTTTTAAACATTCATTGTCATTTTTTATCGTTAATTATATTTTATACGTATTTTGTCAGGGGTAACAGACTTTTGATTGTGTAATAGCCTGAAAGAATGGTAAGGTTTTAGGGCTGTCTTTAGATGTGGATTCAAGATTAGGTGTAGACTTTATGCCTTTTAATCAGCAAAAGAAAATACCTTCCTTATACTACATGTTGCCGGACAACGTAAATAAAATGTAGAAAATTCTATAAATATCTCAAAAAATGTTTTAAAAAAAATTAAGAAAATTTCGTGTAATTTAACTGTAGAATTCACTATTAAAAATTAAAGCAATAAATTCAGTTCATAGTATAAATAATAGTTTTTTTGGCAATAAAAAATTTCTACAAAATGCATTTTTAATAATAAAATGCAACATAAATACACGGAAAAATTATATTGATTGCACGATGATGTTTGTTCACAAAGCTTTGTATATAATTTATTTATTAATTTAGTCATTAAACGAAGATTGTAAAACTTTTTACATTTTTATCTTACTTGTAGTAATTTATTTTATAGTATGATGTAAATTTTAGATTGCCATACATTTTATTAGATTATGTACCCTTGTTAAGTTTTTCTTTGTTCCTTGATTTATTGACATTTAGGGCGTGTATTCGTTTTCCCTAAAGGAAATGATGTTTAAAACCCGATGGATTTTATTTCATCCTTTTTTACTTAAGTAAATATAAAAACACTCTGTAAATTATTTTCCAAATACATATATTTTTGCGGTAAATCTCATGGGTATTTTTTTATCCGATGTAAGTACATGGTGTAAATTATACCAATTTATTACGATAATTCCTTAAGGAAAACAAAAAACACGGTTTCTCAATTTATTTCCTTAAGGAACCCATGGTGTAAATCTATGTATAAAAGGTGAAAATATCACTTTGATTCATATCAAAAAGCAAAAAGAAAATGCTTATATATTCTAAACTAATATTAATGCATATGATTTATGATTTATGATCTGAAAATACAAATATTTATAATTATTGCGACTTTTAGTTTTTAAAATTTCCTTAAGGAAAAACAATACACGGCCTAAACTGCGTGTTTAGTGGACTTCGTATGCCACAAAATGAAAACAATATATTGCACTAGAAAAGGGGTAAAAAAAATCATTAGACTTTCAGAAAAGAGATTACGAAGTATATTTCATAAAAGACCTTGTTGTTTTCCGTATCAATAATGATACCCACTTAAGGGAGATAATCAAAAAACCTTTAGGAATCATCATATAAAGTTATAATAAACCCACTTTAGGAATTTGTTTTTTCGTGCGTGGCATTTTTAAAGGTAAAATGTGGTTGTTCTTGTAACACAAAATAGGATTTGGGAGAGGGTACAACATTTTGATACAATTTTGATCCCAAAACAGTATATGTTTCTATTTTTTATCTAGCATTTTTTTGAATTTGTCGCCATATTTGCAATAATGCAATAATAACCTTCTTTGCCATATACAAAGTACATAAGAGCCGCATTATGTGATTTTAAACGTACCAAAGTGGTTTTAGATTACGCTGAAATATATTTAAAAGATTTAAAAGTTCAAATTTTTATTTTGTAATTTTTTATGATTTGTCTTTTAGATATAGTGCTTGATCTTATCCACAGTAAAAAAAAATGCAAAAAAATACTAAACGGTAACCATCAAAAATCGCAAAGTACATCACCGGTACATTACCGTTTAGTAACTTACCGGTAACCAAAATGGGAGTACCCTAGGTCATTTTTAACGTGACCCCTGATCAAGTATATAACTAACAATTTGACTTATTTTTATCTTGAAATTACAAAGAAAAACCAAGAAAAAACACGAAATAATAACTTTAAGTTCCTGAACTATAAAACAACAAACAAAACTTGTAAATAGGCTATAAATATTTCTGTACAGGTATTAGATGGGAAGCAGTTCGAGCCATTTTAACTAAATATAATTAACTTGAAAGGACAAATTCTGATAATATCCATAATGAAATATTTTATACTGTAAATATACAGTGTTAAAATGCATACAATACTAAAAAAAAGGCTTGTAGTTAGGGATGGAGCATCTTACTGCTTGTCTTTATGCTAAAAAAAAACTAGGGTCACATATAAAAGATGAATTTTATAAGTGTTAAAAATGTTTTGCATCTTTTAGCCATAGAAATTTACAAAATGTGTTTTTTTTACAAAGAATTGACCTGTTTCTAAAAAAAGAATTACGTAATAAAAAAGATTAAAAAACTACATATTGAATTATTATCAATAACTATGATAATTTTTTTTTGTTTGACTTTCAAGGCTTTTTATAAAACAAGTTTATAATATTTTCTAATTTTAATCTTATCAAATGATTTTGTGATACATTAAACAAGTAAAAACCTGATATTTTTTTAAACCTGCAATTTTTTTTAAAATCCACAACTGGCAAAAAAATATAGTTTACACAATAAAATATTTTTTTTATTATAAACTAAAAGTGTTTTGATCAAGTGATCTTTCCATGTATGAACAATAAAATTCTCTTTTAGAAATCAGTGAATTTTCTCATATGACAGAAAAAGCAATTTAGTTTTCCAAATTTGTTAAAAATCTGTATATACGTCTTTTAAACAAATAAATACAGATTTGATAGGGTTTTTTATTTTTTAAAGGTACTTAGATCTTAGAAATTTTAAAAATGAAAGATTTTTTAGTGAATTATAATTACTGCAAACGCAATAAAAAAGTGTATTGCATTAGAAAACATACGGGTAAATTTATTTACAAAAAACGGTAGAATCTTTATTGAATATATAATACGGCGGAATTTATTATTTATTGGGGCCCCTAGGTAATAAGCTATATACGTTTTATTTGCATATACATAAAACTATTAATATTTTTCTTACTTATAAACTAAGAAATAATAACCTTTTTAAAAAGCTACGAAGATATTACGCAATGTTTGTTTTATATATTTTTTTAATGCCTGTTTACATTTGAACACCAAAAGAAAAAATATAATTTCATATAATTTGCATAATTTTAGATTTACAAGGCACGGCATTTAACTGAACTTACTTTTTGCGCTTAGATACAACGATCTACCCCAAAACTATTTTAATGTGCAAACTATACCAAGAAAAAAAAATCGTATTATATTTTTTGAAATGTTCTTAAACTGTTCAAGCTCTTTAAATTTGGGCAAGTTTCAGTATGTTTTATAACATTACGTGCGCACTATTTTCAGGCTTGTTATTATCTAGTTATAGCTCTTCGAAATGTTCATGCCTATTTTATCCAGTATAAAGAAACTTTTTGTGCTTTAGTCTAAAGGCGTGTTTACGATTTAGCATATGCGTAAATCATAACGCATATATGTAAATCTACCAGGTTTTTTTCAATTTTACATATATGTAAATTTACATACAAGGCCAATTGTATAAATGATTTACATATATATACCGGTTTTACATATATTTATTTTTGTAAACGGGTTTTTAAGCAAAAATACTAATAAAAATTTTTACTGGCACCTAAAATGTTAAATGTTAATAATTAGCAGATTAGACAGATTCAAAATGTTAAAAAAGTAGTAATGCAGTGGCGTGCCCAAGAATTTTTGTACCGGGAGGTAGTCAGTGTTTTTAAGAAAAATAGACCTTAAAAACGTAATTCATGGTTGTTGGAAATATAATTTTTTTTTTGAAAAAATTGGCATTAAATATGTTTTATTTGGATTTCTAAAATCAAAAAAATCTCTGCACAAAAAAAAAGCTCCCTTAAATTCAACCGTAAGAAATTTTTACCAGCGGAGGGGGGGGGGGCTACCTCCTCCCCCCTGGGCACGCCACCCTAGTAATGTAATCTTACATAGTAATTTACTTAATGGTAGCGTCTTTTTATGGTCTTTAAAATCGTTTTTGACTTCATTTAGGACAGGAACTACCTATATGAAAAATCATGGACACGCGTTAAGCTCGTTTGGCGAATTATAGACTTGTTAATGAATACAAACTGCAATTAAAAAATCTTGGCATCTATAAAACCAAAGTAAATGCGTTTTAGATCAAGCGTGCATAGTTTAAATGCTGATTGTAAGTCAAAAATTAGGTAAAAAATTTTTATCTAATAATACAGGTAAGAAATAAAAAAGAAAAAGATTACATGCACTTTTTATATACATTTTTTTATACGCGTATTTCATATTGTCCTTCGTATCATCATATAACGTTTTACCCCGTTTTGTACTAACTTACGCACATATTTTACAAAATTAATCTTAATTTAACTTTAATATTATGTCAAATGCATTTATCTTTAACACTAAAATAAAACACAAAAAACTAGTAAAACAGGTTATTTCATTCTTTTATATATTAAAGATATCAAATACACAGATGGCTACAAAATCCACATGAGTATATCAGGGGTTTGTATTTAGTTCTCTTTACTAGACACATTGATCAGGTTTTCAAGAAACTAATTGCTGCGGGTCTAAAAATGATACAAAAAATGGAAAGCATAAAGAATAAAGATACAACGTATGTATTGAATTAATAAATTTATTTTACAAGAAAAAAATACATTTATAAACTCATATTATATTTGCTAGAACATGCCGAGTTTCTATAAATTTATAAGACTAGTAGGTCAATACAAATGCTTGGGTATATATGGAGTGCTTCTTTTTTTTTGCATTTAAAAAAAATTAATAATGGCAAACCTTGAAAATTAATAAAAAAAATAACATAAAGAATTTATCTTACATATATGCCCACAACCTATATTTCAGTAGGGCTAGCAAAAAACGTAATAGTTACATATTTAAAAATAGCTAATAATAACGACAAAAAAAAAGCGAAAATAAAAAATCTAAAAATCTATATAAATTATTGTTATAATACTTTACTCTAGAACAAGTTTACGGTCTAAAAAACTTACCAACAAGGTTGGAAATTTGATAGCCCGAAAAAAACCCATTGAGCTTAAGTTTCTTATACTTTAGAATCGGTACTTGCACACAAAACTATTCTTTAATGTTAAGATAGCACATAAATCATGTTTTTGTTTATTTATTTATTTATCTGGGGGTTTTTTTTTCTTCATTATTTTTTAATGTATAAATTGCCGAAATATACAACATAATTTTAACTGTAATCACATAATTT
>JAQFYM010003465.1:0-18583 GCA_034694785.1 Agrenia bidenticulata | reverse complement strand
ATATGATAACACCTTGCAGATAAATATTATTATGTTTGTTTCGACATCTACAAATACTTTGTTTTAAAGGTTTTTATTACGATAAAAAAAATTAGAAAGATTTAAATAAATACATCCTATGCACTTTTTAGAAACAAAAATAGCTGTGTTAAATTTGCCATTTTTTATTTTTATGTTTAGATGTTGAATCCAGTTTTTTTTATACAACTTTAACAATTTGAATTTATTATCAGATGTTTTTTTTTATTGCAAACGAATGCTTACTTTATATTTTTAAAAGGCATGAAGTAACAAATTCAGATGTGATAAAAAAAAAAGGTTTTTACTCGCTGAAAATATATGTTTTTTTATTTGCTTTTTTTTTAACTTTTTTCGTCTTATCATTACAGCAAAAACCATGTTCAAAAAAAACCGGAAATACTGGAAAATCCGGAAATACCGAAAAAACCTGAGCCCAGTAAATTTTTATTATATTCAATACCGGGTCCGGCCGGTCCGGTATTTTTCCGGCCGGAAACCGGAAGTCTTTCGGCTCCGGCAGTAGCCCTAGTCTTAAACATATCTGTATAATTCGATGTTCATTTTCATTTAATATTTTGTCCTGGGACTTTTTCTTTAGCAGTCTTTATTATTGTTTATTAAAAAAATAAGCTTAACTATATTATTGCCAAAAGTGCGGGCAAAAAACAATTTAATGACAAAAGTAGGGGCAAACTTAAATTTGACCCAGTATAAAAAGCTACAAAAACTTATATATTTTTGATCATATAAAGTAAATGTTTTCTTACATTCACAACAGTCACAACTACGTACATGTAACCTCTGTTACATATATATAAGTATAGTAACAGCTTGCAACATAGGAAAAAAACGTTTTTATTACCCGTTAAAATTAAATCACAATTAACAAAACTGTTGCAAAAAGAACTAGATGTTTTATGCGATTTTAATTAGGTTGAATTTATAAGTTAAAGCATTTTTTCACAGATCTACTATACTTGTGTAGTTGATATAAAAGCAAAATGCGGTGCAGTGCGAAAAAAAATATTTTAAACATATATAGTTTTGCTACAATTTTTTGTAAAAGTCCTATCACAATACAAAAAAAAAAACGTTTATATTGTTTACATTAATAACAAAATTTTTTATAAATCGCAGTTCTAAAAAAAAAAATTGCGCATATATTTTAAGATATATATTTGTTACGTTTTTTTGCGTTACAATTGTATTCAAAACAATCAAATTGCAAGTAATTACTAAAATAAGTTTTTTGCCAGCCTTGATGTTTTTTCTCCTTTATAATACAAGCATGATTACAAAACGACAGTTGAAATATATATTTTTTTGCAAAACAGCTGGTAGTATTACAACTATTTTACACACCATGGTCCCTAAAGGAACCATAACATTATGACTTTTTTTTGTGGTCCCTTAAGCACCCGACAAAAATTTAAGCTTATATTTTGTTAGTTCCTTGCGAGACCATAAAGTTTATACATGACAATCATGGGCTTTTAGTTTTGAAACTAAGTAATTCTATTTTATTTTTGTTATTTAGAGTCTTAACCAATTCAATCTTTTGATTTATGGAAAAAAAGCGTTTCGATTTGCACTTTTATTTACGATCTGTAAGTTATATTTTATGCTTAATATGGATATAAGAACCAAATATCTCTTTCTTTGTTAACTATTATAAATAAGATTTATTCCTATATTGTTATCACATTTAGAAAAAGGAGAAGATGGACACAGCAACAAGGTTTTTATATTTTTATTACAAAGAAGAATTATAATAGTAAATAAGTATAGAATATGTGCTTATAAGTGAACTCATCATTAATAAAGGCAGTTTCTGGGCAACTTCTGGTAAAAATTTAGTTACATTTTTATTATTCCCAACGTAAACAAAAACGATTTTTTAATGCTTATAATGCCTTTTTATTATATGGACGCAAGTTTGAAGGCTATAAGATAATTTTTGCCGTATTTAAATCAGTTTTTTTGGTAAAAAAGTTAACGTACGGGCAAATTAATAACTTGTTTGTAGTAACTTATGCAATAAAAATGCACGGTTTTTCTTACCAGTAGGGACTTATTGTCTTGGTGCAATGTCAAATGATTTAAAAGGTAATTTAATATATTATTTGGGGTATAAACAATATTATACATATACTGTTATTATTTTTACAGAGCTACAGCAGTAAAAAACCAACCACGTTTGTTTGAAAATATAATTCAAAATGTTTACGGTACACACATTACTAGACTGCAATATTCTTATCAATGTCTTTAAAATGATATATAATACTTTTAAATTTTAGTGTAATTATTACCCCATTTTTTCAATTGCGTTAAAAAATGTCGCTCGCGATAACAGAAACACAATACAATATCAATATATTGTATTTTTTATATATATAAAAAAATTGCAAATCCGCGATTAACGTATTATACATGAAAACATGCAAATATTGTACAAAAAACTTTGGAATGTACATCATTAAATATGCGTTCATTTTATGCATTTTAGGTGTGGTTTATAAAGATAATTGGCCATGAAGGTTGTATGGAAAAGTTTTTGGAAGTCTTGTGGTCGGTGGTATGTACGGATAGCAACCGGGTTTTCGGATTTTTTTGACACATGTTTTTTTGAACTGCTAAAATGTAAACCGGATTTTATAATCTTCTTTACAGGTAGTTAAACGGCTTAACTGTATGAATTGCGCAATTTTATTGTTTTTTTCTTTTTTCTACTCTTGCTATGAGAGCAAATGCATCAAAAGTTTAACAGTTTTTCTACAAAGAAAAAAGATTTAGCCATTTGCAAATAAAAATAGAAAATAAAAATAAAATGTTATATGTAAAAAACAATTAAGTGCGAGGGCGGTTTTTGCATCAGCCATAAAAAGGCGTTTAAAAGAGATCCATAGCATTGATTTATAGAAAAAAACACTGCCAGAGAATATAGAAACGGTATAAAATATGTGTATCAATGCACGACAACGCAGGGTGTTAGGTACATTAACTACTTATGCAATTGGCCAAAATGACGACAGTCTGCATGCGACTTTAGCGTGGCTTGTTTCAGTAGATGGCATGTTAATATCTAGAATTATAAAATCATATGATATAAAACGACTTCTTGCCAATTATAAAAATTTGCCATTATCACCGCATATCATAAAATCTTAAATATTTCAATATTATTAAAAGATTCTGCATAAGTGATACAATGAATTTGCTACTTTAGAGCAAACAACCAGTATTTTACGTTGACGGACAGCGAGTGGACTTCTAAAGTAAGCAGAAGATATATAAATAATAACATCTATGTAGATCCTAAATTTATAAACTTGGGCTCAGTTGAAATCATAGAAAAATTTTATGCAACAAAACTGAATAAATGATACAATCTAAGGATACAAAATTTGGGCTTTAATTACAATAATTGTTTATGTGCCACAACTGATGGTGCGAGTAGTAATATAAATTTTGATAAAATGGCCCTAATATATCTTCAAACTTGCTTTGCTCATGTAAGTCATTTAGGTGTAACAAAAGTACTTACTAGTACTTCAAAGTGCAAGATAGACTAGTATAAAATGAATGTTCACGCGATGTATACTATAATAATAATTTAGATGATCCAGAATATGATGATTTTTTTAAAATGTAAGAAGATAAATATTGAATAAAATATTTATCGTCTTTTCGTCTGCTCTATTCAAAAGATTCAAAAAAGTAGATAAAACATTTAAGGCCAATCCTAAAAAAATGAAAAGCCTCAGATCATATCTTAAAATGAATGTAAGCTCAAATTTATTTCTACGTTCATACTGGACGTAAAAATAAGATGGAACAGCATGTTTGATATGTTGGTACGATGTGATTTGTATTCTGATGCTTGTAAGAAAAAGTTGTATTGATCTGTAAGAAGGTAAATTTTTTTTTTTGATTTTGAAATACAAACAGTAAAGGCATTGGTGAAAATGCTAGCAAAATTGCAACCACAGTTGAGATATTCATGTTCCAGGTAGGGTTCGTAACCCCGGGCCCCAAGATTTCTGCGATTTTTGTGTAAAAAGTACACCCCGGGTATACCCCGGGGTTCCTTTCGGGCAGAACACGTTTTTATTGACAGATTTTTATGTTTTAAATAAGAAAGGAAAGACACAAAAATTGACATGCAAATATGTGAATATTTGTAAGCATACAAAACCGACATTTATAACCATTTAGGTAGTAACATTAAAAAATATGGCATAATGAAAAAAACAATCAAATCAATATCTAGCGTAAGCAACCACTTTTATCACAAAAATACGCTGTTATTTATTGTAGAAACAGCAATTATTCACAAACATGACTTTGTAAAGTCATAACATGTTAGAGCTTACCAAGACATATATGGGATTCTTAATTTTATCAACAAAACACGATGTAAAAAAAAAAAAACTGTTAAACTGTTATTTCCTGTGTATGAAAAACTATAAGGGACGGTTAAAGTTGTGAAAAATACATATAGAAGTAAATGTATACATGGTCATACGAGTTTTTTTGTTAAATTTTTATACTGAAATCAGCCTTAAAAAAAATTTCAACAGAATATGCTTACACTTTATAGCAATATATCATTTAATAAAAAATTGCTTCTAAAATACTAATCATAAAAGCCGTAAACACACAATAAATTGTTTGATTACAGTATTTGATTGCAAATATTATCTGCTTAAGATGGGTACTGAAATTTACAAACAAGATTTTTTTACAAAAACACCAAAATACGTTCGCAACCAAATAAATGCTTTTATTAATAATATGGCACTAGTTTCGAATTTCTCAAGCGTACGAACTGCAAAAAAAAGCATATACGCAAACAAAGCCTGGTATTTATAACGAAATTGTAAACCAATTGTATTTATTAGTACTATTAAGTTTACTGACTATAGGCTGCGCTATGTTTTATCAAAAAATAGAAAAGTTTGTTTTTATACATGCAAAAAGTAGCCCGACAGTATTTATAGTCATTGTTAGCGGTTATACGTATGTGGCGTGTTACCTCTTATCACATAAAGACCCCTCAGTGGTCTTAGATATCATTGCACTATCTTAAGCTTTTTTTTCTTGGGCAGGTTCAAGAGGTCTATTACATCTGGAAGAGGTTTGAGATACGTAAAACTTATATAAATATCCTTTTTACAGAATATGCGATGCAAAAGTATTATCAAAAAAAGGTAATAAGAGAAATTCTTTTAAAAAAGGGTTCCGTAAATGACTAAAATTGATTGTGGGCATACTAAATTAACATCAAAATTTTTGTTTTTTTAAATGTAAACCAGAATAATATTTACAAAAATGTAAATATGTGCGAAACCTGTAAACAGAGACTCTGTATAGTATACAAAACAGTTTACAGATGGATTTGCAACTTAAATTTGCTAACTACAAAGTAAAACCAAAAAAAAATTGTTTGTGTGCCGATATTTATATACAAAAAACCTTGTTTAGTATAAGGTAAATTTCCAGTAAAAATGACCTCCAACAGAATTTATTTTTTTATGTAAAAGATAAATATTAAGTCAACCATTATTTTATATTATAAATGATTTTTATGTAAAGATTTCCTGGAATGTTAAGATTAAAAAAACAAATTTTGAGTTTTTTATTGTTTAACAAACAAAAAATAATAACAAAAAATAATAAATTTAATATTCATTATGGTAAGATTTTTGTAAATACAGATTAGGCCCTAACAGAAACGCCAAACAAACAGATACTACAACACAAAAACTGACAGGAAATAATATACCGTTATAACCGACTATTTATGCTATACGACGGCTTAGCGTTACAGTTTTTTTTATTGTTATTTGTTATTTGTAGTTTTTCTTTACTTAAATGGCCTTAAAATTGTTATCATCTTTCTCCATTGTTTAAAGAAATTTACTGATGTAAAGCGAATATAAAAATTTGTGGCTTTAAAAGTCTTTTGTCAAATAAAAACTAATAGCTTCTTATAAATACATCCCCTAAAGAACAAATACTAAAAAAAGGGCAACCATACAGAGGTAGACAAAATGCAAAGATTGTATGTAATTAAGCTCAAACTTGATTTTTAAAATATTAACCATAATGTATACTTTGTATATTTACTACAAAAAAGCAAAAGTGTTTTGATTAAAATATTCTTTTAGTGATTGTAAATTAAATTTTCCGGTTTTTTTTTACTACGTGCACATTTTTTTAAACAAAAACCCGGAGCCCCGGGGTTTGAAAAAAGGAACAAAAAAATACCCCGGTTTTATTCTTAAGCCGGGGTTTTACAAAACCCTAATTCCAAGCAAACAAAACTCTTATCATCTAACCATGCTTTAAATATGTTGCTTACAATACTCGATAAATATGATACAGATATCGGAAGGGCCTCAATAGAAAATCTCGTATTCTAGGACACCTAGTAGAAGAACTATTTAAAGTGATTTTTTATTGTTTATGTATAATCCTGATAAACATGGGTATATGTCTAGGCATTTAAATCTCAGAAGTTTAGTGAAAATAGAAGCAGTTTTATTAGATTTATCATATATGATATTTTCAACTACAAATACGAACAGGAAAAATGCAGAAGAACCAAATAAAACAAAAAGCACAGAAGAACTATCCTTAGTTAATAAGAAAAAATATATTAGCGATGAAGATGATGTAGAAGACAAGAAAAGAAAAAATAGTATTCAACTTCAAGGTTTTAGAGACTATTATTTCCGATGAAATTAATTTTTTGTGCAATAACAAAAAAAAGTGGAATCTACTGACGAAAAAATATACTTCTCTTTTATCAAATGTGCCTACAAGTGTAGGATTCAAACGCCAGTTACTATCTGCTGGGTATAGTAAAACAGTTGTTAAGGGTAATTTGAGTTTTAATACACGCGATAAACTTGCTTTTTTGCGCAGGATTAGAACATCTAACTATAATAACAAATATTTAGTTTATAACAAAATAAAAACCGTTTTTGTGTTTTAAAACTAAAAAACCTAGGTTTTGAAAAGTACAAAAACCCCGGTTTTTGCCATTCCTGGTGGTCCGTACAAAAACGGCCTTAAAAGACATAGTTTAGATGCACACGTAAAGTTTTCGTAACTAAAATAGTTGAATACAAACAAATAGCGTTCTTAACGCGCATCACTCCAACACTATCTGCATTCAGTTTCATTTTTTTTACAATCATTCTTCCTAATCAAAGTACAATTTTTAGTGCAAGTTTGTTTTGTTTTTACCAGGGTTAGCATAAAAAAATCAAAGTTGATTTTATTATAATTTTTATTTTGATTGTAAATAAACTTTCAATTCCAATACAACCCGAGGTACACAAAAAAAAAAAACTGATCCAGGTCCGTTGATATTACAACAGCATTTCTTTTGAAATGCTAGTAAACATGAATTTTGAACGCATATTAATATACAGCACAGTCTATGGCACATTAAAAGATTTTGTAGAAGACTAAAAATTAAAATCATCTTTTTGTAAGCAATGCCTACAAATTTTTCTATTAAAGAGTTTTACTTTTCATATACTACAGTGGCGTACCCGACGAAGGGGAGCAGAAGGCCTGGAACCCACTACGTTATAATCAAAAGTTGCAACTACATATATGAACAGGCTGTTTTCTTGCACAATGACTTTTTTTGCAAAAAAAAGTTTGAATTAAAAAATTTATAATCTTTAAATGTTACAAATAAATTATATTATATTTTCAATTGTAGTTCCTGCATAACATGCGTTGTTTTTAAAAAGCTTACTAGCCCTGTTTGAAAAAAAAAACTGTGAATGCTATTCTATATTGTAAAATAAGCCGTAAGTGTAACCTTTTAAAAGCATATTTACGAGTACCCAAAAAATAATTATGCTGAAAATACGCACATGCACATCGGTATACGCATCACTAACAAGTATTTTAACGCAATAGTACGCAGATCTTTGTGATATCTTTTTAATCATGACATAGTTCTATAAATGTCAACTTGAACCTAAAGTAAAACTAGGTAAAAAACAGGTTGTTACTGTTTTTTGTTTTTTATATATTGTAGATTAGCGTACGACTTTCTTTTTCTTATCGTATATATTCAATATTTTTTGTATATAAAAATAAACAAACGGATAATCATAGTTTAATTTAGTATTTGTAGTAATAAGTACTTAATTAAAAATTAAAAAATGCCAAAAAATACAAAAATTCGGATTTTAAAAAAAAAAATTGCCAACTTTGGTTTTATCTATATTCACTGTCTTCGATTTTTCCTGTTTTCTGCCTTGTTTTACCACACTGACTTCTAAAAAACTACCTTTTTTATGTTTTTTATATGATTTTTGCCATATCACCAACATATGTCATTCTATTGTTATTTTTTGCAAAAACCATTGCGTGCGTTGTCTTTTTTTTTTTTTTAGCGTGTACTTACTCGCTGCATGAATTTTTTTGGTTGATCTTTCGCTGCTTTATTGTATGTTTAATAATAAGGTTTAATCACTCTATATGTGTATAAATATTGTAAGAAACGAATTTTTTTTATATAAATATTGCGTCTTTTTGTTATTCTGTATAATTTTCTGACCGCTCGTCTACATTTTTCTTGTAGTTTTATATATTTTACGCTGTTACATTACTAAAATAATAAAAAACCATGACTTTATGTGCTTTGCTGCGTAGCACTACGTTTATCTAGTTTTTATGTTGTACCTCATTTTGTATATTCTTAATTCCGCTTTTAAGTGCGCACCTACAAAATTTCTATCTTTATTACATAAAGACGTGTTTACTTTTTATTCAAATTTCTGTATACATGCCATGTAGTCTAGGTTCGACATGATATACTTGCAGATTAATATAAGTAAAAAGTTTGTTGTTGACTCTTTTTGTTTTGCATTTTTTGTTTATATTATTCTATTATAATTTTTTCTTACTTTTTTATTCATAATCTTGTTGTGGGTGTTTTTTTCTTGCATGTAACGTAATTCTAAACTATGATTTCCTTTGAATTATATCATAACCAGCGTTTTCCTATGTTTTTTTGACCAAATAATGTATTGAAACAATTTACTAGTTACAGAAGTACACGGTTATGCTAGTGTTTGTTACAACTAATACACAAAAGCAATAAGGTTTTCGTATTTACAGTGTTGGTCTACACACATCTTTTTAGAGAGCAATATACAAAAAAGAATTTTTGTACTACGATCTTTCAATGTGTACAAAAAACATAAAAAAGATACATGTGTAAAAGAGAGGATTTTGCATTCAAAAATTTGTTTTTTAGCATGATTTTTTATAACGAAAAAAAAATACAAAGGGGCCTCTTTATCAAGAGAACCGTAAACCAATGTGCATATCGCACCTCTAATTTGCTTATGTGTATGTTGTACTCGTCGATGTTCCATTGGGTATAAAACCGCGTACTGTTGTTTCCACTCTAAAATAATTTAACAAATCATGCAAGCAATATCTTTTATCACGTATGTTACCGATTTTCCAAATGCTAAAATAACATTCATGTCTTGAACTTGTTTTACCTGTACAACTTCTACACTTTTGCACAGCTTGTATGCTGATGCCGTTTGTATAATTCTTAACTATGCTATTTATTTTGATTCTCAAAAAAATTTGCAGGCGCAATCAGATGTAAAAAAATCAAGCACATTGTCAACCTTGTACAATTTGTATTTCATTATCACAGTGGATACCTATACTTATCGTGTGTTTTATGAATAATTTGCCTTTATAATTATTAACTGTCTTCGGTATAATTCTGCAATGTATGCCTGTCAATTTGGTGCTTTTTCCTGCACTGGAATAACTTTTAAACAGGTTTTTCTTTGCATAAATCAATATCTCCATGTAACTTTTGATTTATTGTCTAATCAGTCAAAATGCATTTTGTAGGTATTCTTATACAATCTTGGCAGTAGAATTTCCGCAAAGCTTGCTCCAAAACCGCATTGGTCGCGGTAATATGTTTTGAACAATTGTTAAATTTTAGCTGTATCTTCTCTTATAATTTTTTTTTTGTGTCTTTCTTATCGTTGATGCAAACGCATGGTGCCGCGTTGTGTGCTGCACTTTACTGTAAAATACTCACACTATCTTTTTTGGGTTGCGCGTCTAAATATCTATCAGCATTTTCAGTACTTGAATAAAAATAATTTTTTGTAAAACTGTAGAGATTGCCTTTACGTAAAAAATTGTTTCTTTTATATCACATATAGACGTGATGCACTTTTTGTTAAGCTGCTGGATGGCGTATCAAATGGACTCCAAAAGGATTTTTGTATCCTTGGATTTACAAATACTGATTCTTAGCACGCAATTTTTTTTTCTGGTACTGAATCTTGCTGTTTGAGCCAAAGTTGACTTTTAAAAATTTTTAACGTTGTATTAAACGGCAAGACGTCATTCTGTATTCTGTATTTATCTTTTTTTTGTTGTTCTATAAAGGTGACGGACTAAGACGGTTTTGGTGTATATCATTTGGGTGTATTTTTGTTGGTGTGTTTACAAACCAAACCCACTTTTGTCAGAGAACACGCTTTTATGGGTATAAGGTAAAAGATATATTATGCAGAATTTGCAGTTTGTATTTTTTGTTATTGTCATCCTTTTGTAATTTTTATATCTCTATTAAATCAAATCTCAGTGAAGAATAACTCGCAATACAAAAAAAATCTTAGTCTCTTATACTGTAATCCACATAACTAGTCTATAAATGCATTAGTTACCGAGCAAATAAGAATGTCAAACATGGTCATGCAAATACAAACCCGCAATAAAAAAAAAAAGAGGCTTCTATTTACGCTTGGTTTGCAGGATAATACTATTTTTGCGGATACGCGTTGTGATATAAGATATGTCTTTTTTCATTATGATGAAATATACCACTTTAAAATTTACAAAGTCGTATCAAGGGTTTGGCATCTTTATAAGTGCTTTACTTTGCATCAGTATTTTAAATTTACAATACTATGATTTTTTTTATTTGCTTGCTTTTAAACTCGATTTTATATTACGCTTGTGTTTTAAACACAATGTTTTACTCTCTTTTGCAAAAGAATGTTTTTTAGTATGTCTGATAGCATCAAATATTCTGTTCACAAATACAGCGACATCTTCTATATTTTCGTATGGAAACTACAAAGAAAATCTATTAAAGTTTAGTTTATAATTTAAAAAACTTAAATGCACATTTTTTATTTTTGCAAATTTTTTTACGAAGCATTTTAAACCCTATATTTAAGAAATTTTTTTATTATAAGTTGCGAATATACATATTCTGCCAAATATTTTGTATAGCTGTTGTATGATTTTTACTTTTACTTTTTTTGTTTGATACTAGTTCGATTATACGTTTCTGGTTTTCTATTGATAACAAAAGTGTTTTATGTATATAGAGTAGAATTACGAACAATACTAGAAGCAGATTTTGCTACAAAAAATGCAAACTAAATAATGGGTTGCTTTTTAAAACTATTCGTGTCGGTAAAAACAGTAAAATATTGCCCTGATTTCAAATATCATCAGTATTTTAATATATAATACACCTCGTAATAATTTAGTTACAAGGAAAAAAAAAAATCTGCATTTTACTTGTATCTATTGTGTAACAATATTTTAAGTTACAGTAGCGTTTTCCTTATCTGTAGATATGTCACTACCGAATTTTTGTATATCTTGTTAAAGTGAAGCTTTTTGCGACATGCTGACTATATAAAATTGTTAACTGAATTTGTTTTTTTATCTAGTATACATGTGTCACTATACGCAAGTTTTAACAACCACATCCCTTTTATTACTAATATTCTTTATTATTGCTTTAAAATAAATTTCTTATATGCAGGTGGCTTGTAAATCTATTTGCTAGACGTATGCGTAAAACTTGCTCTACATGCCTTTATACATTGTTTTTTTTTGCAAAATACCAATATAAAATCATATAGTATACCTTTAATTCTGCACACGTTATGATTACACAGCTTATGACCGTCTTTTTATACGCACTGCTCTAAACTTTTAAGTATTAGAAACTGGTAATGTATACTGTATCATAGGGTTCTTATATTGTTGCCTAAACATTTACTATCTCTTGGCACGTACAAATATTTTTTAAAAATCAAGTTTTAAAGCATAAAGCAGTTTTAAAGCATTAACTGTAAGACGTATACGTAATTACTATACAGACTAACACGGTACTACGGGCTGCAGATGGTACTCTTTGTAATGTTTTAGGTTTATTTATCCTGTAAACAATTACATATGAGGATGCTAATTATGCACTTTTTCTTGTTTTTTGTTAAGCGACATTTCATTTATACTTTTGTAATAGTTTATGTTTTATCTTGCGTAAAAATTCTATATAAGATGCAAAATACATATTCAGCTGTTTCTTGTTACATTTTTCCAACTTCATTTTTTTTGTAAAAATTGCGGACAAAGTTTTCATTTTATAATTATCTGTTTAAACATTAGCTTAATGCTTACCTTCATGTTTTTATGCACTGCATTTTTATTCGACCTCCAGCTTGTGTTTTGAGCTTATGATTTTTACAAACTGAATTTGATTTTATCGTGTTCAACAGCATCCACTATTCTTACTGTTTTTACATCAAGATACTTATTTACTAGTTTTTCAAAAAAAATTCTACCAGATAGGTTTTTTTTTATCAAAAACTTTCGATAAAATTGTTTAATTTCGCATATTGGTTTATTTGTCTATTCGTATCCATGGCAGTTTTTTTTTTTTGTAAGTTGTGGACTTAACTTATTGAAAAAAAAATTTCTGTAAGTTTGTATTGTTATCGTAACGGCTATACATGCAACTCTGTTATTATCTGGTTTCTAGGAAAAACTATTATATTTTTGTAAATTAATTTTACTAGGTTTTATTTTATACTATTTGCGATCTTACTGTACATTGATATTATCGTTTTTGTTTTTCTTTATTATATACAAGTTTGTCCCGCATTTTCAATTGTGCCAATGCAGCATGTCTGCTGTCTTTTTCGAAAAAAATTGAATGCATTTATATGTTTACTAAACACGGGTATCCAAACGTTTTTTTTTTTCTAAAATGCGTACGTTCATATTGCTTGCGCAAAAAATTTATAACATATCTCTGTATATCCATTAGTTTTTACTGCGTTTATATCCACCTACATTGGCAAGATTTTTTTTTGTATCATAAACATTTAATACCACATAAGTATTATCGTCGTCGTATAAAGTATTAGAATGTAGAACATGGTCGTTTCGCTTACGTCGTTTTTCGTATGACATGCTTGTAATTTTTCAGAATATACTCTTTTTCTACAAATTTACATTTTTTATTGTATCTTGCTAAAGTTTGGTAAAATATAACGTACGCAAAACATTTATTTTAAATAACGTATGTGTACGGTTTAATATTAATCACGTCCATGCAAATTTTGCAAATCGCCTACTTGTTTTCCTCTTTATATTTTAATTTTTATATCTACAGGACCTGATGTTTTTTGTAACTGACGAATTATTAGTCATGTTTCTTAATTTTTCTTGTATACTCTCATTATACGTTTGGCCTTTCTTACATATAAAGTCATGCTATATGTGTTGCCAGCGAACATCTTTCGTACAATAACGTATAATATATATGTAAACAGATGTAAGAAGAGCAGTTGAGGCATGTTCAACAGTTCACAGCTAAGATAAGCCACCCTCATAAATTTTTTACGTGTTTTCTTGTTTTTTATGCAGTCACAACAAAAAATTGTGATTTTATGCTGCAAGATATTACAATCAATCTAAAAAAAAAAAAAAAATTAATTTACAAGCGCATGTTTTATTTTTTTGGGGGTTGCAATTGCTTTAAAAATTACTGAAAAACTTGTAAAAAATTGCGAGATAGGTTGAAAAGACGATTTATATGGTTTGCAATGCAAAAATTATAATTTTTACTAATAATAGTATAAGAAAAAAAATAAAATGTTAAAATAAAGCATAAATGCAGATATACTAATCTGTGATTTTTTTATGTAATTGGAAACTTCTATATAAATAATAAATAAAAAACTAACATGTATACAATTTATAAAAATTGCAAGCATATTTGCGCTGGTTTTGTGTATGTTTGTAAAACCAAAAGCATATTTTTTTTGTGTTTTCTATGAATTGCAGTAAATATTGTCTTACACCGTAGGCGTAGAACTACAAGCTCTGCCTACCTGAAAGATTATCTAAGAGTAAGTTACTTGTTGAATCGTACGAATGCAAAATACTTGTAAACGCAAGTTGTGTTGACGCATTTTGAAAAAGATGCACATACACTATACATAATATTTTATATGATTTTTAGAGTTTACTTAAAAAAATGCATGCATTTATTCAAATAAACCTAAGCATATGTGTTACGTGCAGGTCGATGTACTGTAAAAAAAGCCTTGGAAGACAAATAGGCACTCGTGGGTTTTAATATATTTTCTAGATAAAGGGGTCCTTATATTTTGTAAATATCTAATAGTGTTTTTAATGGAAGTAAAAAAAAAATTAGCAACAAAAAAAATTGAAGATTAAGTATACAATCGTCACATATAATTTGAAATATATATTGTATCTGCTTTTTTAATTTATATCTTCCTTTATAGGAAAAATCTCCTCCCATACACACAAACACGTATTTTATGTGCACGTATGTAAATACAACATAGGATTTTTGCATTTATCGTACACATACGTATGATAACTTACTTTTTCATTATTTCGACAAACAAAACATTATAAGTCATATTGCGTTTTTAAAGTTATCCGGGTATAAACCATAATATATATTTTTATAACAAAAAAATATCTTTGCAAGTTAGGCTTATTATTTTCTGTACAATAAAAAAACTTTGTTCTATAATTTTTGACTGTATAAAACAAAACACTAGTATGCATGCACAAAAAAAGACACTATAATACATATTAAATACAAGAACTGGAGTTTAAAAACGCGTTTGCCAAATAGCCCAAAAAAGGTTAAGAGTAGGCTAATACAGGCTTCACAGCAGAAAAAAAACTTTTGGTAAAACAAGATGTTCCGGTAATCGCAAAAATAGTCAAATATGCATAATAACAAAAAAGTACTATTGTTATGCGACGAAAAATTTACCATGTAATATTTATTTACTTTTTTTTACAATTTTTATTTAAAAAATATTCTTGTTAGAAACAAACAAAACCTTTTAAAACAAGTCAATCTGTGTACTTCAGGTATTTAACCATAAACATTCCTGTTTGCAATAATACGTCGTTTTGCAGTATACGATGTACTATTGATAATTTTTCCATTGCAAGCTACGTACACATGCACCTTATCACGTAGCTGTAGCCTTATTTGTCTACAAATTTAATTTTTGGATTAGGTGGTTTGGGTTTGGGCATTTATGGTTTGGGCTGTTTAATTGTTAGAAAAATGTGACTTGGGTTATAGACATAATGCTACATATATATTTTGGCCGTGGCTATTTTTTTTCACAAAACGTCCATTGAACAGTTTTATTTCAAAATTGTCAAAAAATTGTTTAACGGACATTTATGATGTCAGTGCCCAAAACTTAAATTATAAACTTTAAATATATTTTCATAAACACTTCTGTCTGTTTTAAAAGCATGAACTTTTTATAAAAACTTAAATAAAAATCAGTCTATAAAATTTCCTGCTGTGTTTTTCTATATTAATATGCAAATTACAACAGTTTCTAAAATAAGGGTAGCAATACATAAAGATATTTGGTTTTTTTTATTACAAAAGCGTTTCAACATTAATTTGCTCTATACTACCAAAAACAAAAATATCAACAATAATAAAGGAAAGTATAGCAAAAATTAATATAACATACATTTAAAAAGAATTGTCAATTTTAGTTCTTATAAAAAAACTTATACAAGAATAATATAATTTTTTTTGTAATATAGCATAAATCGGTGTTGTGAACAAAAACCCGAATTTATCATCTGAAAAATTAAACAAAAAAAAAAAAGTAGCATGTTATCGAGTGCGACGTAAAATAAGACAGAAGGGGAGTATGCAACTGGCATTTTGTGTTTATATGTGCAATTTCAAACTTAAATGTATAAAAAACTAATACAATTTAAGCCATGTTTTTTATGATAAAATGCTTTTTATGTTAAAACACTTTATATGTAAATTTTTGCTAGTTAAAAAGTTTTGTATACTTAAGTATAGACAAGCATTTGGTCAGCTTTGTATTTGTTTGTAAACGACATGATGTTTTTTATAGTAAATGGCCAAAAAGGTTCTTGACTATTCGACACGAAATATTAATGACGTATTTTTTTATGGCAATTTTTTTTATAAAAATCTACGACAAAACAGAGTAGTATCTTAGGCTATAAAGACTGCTGTGAAAGTACAGATATGTAACAAAAACAGTTTAATGCGAGTATTACATAAAAAAGAACCTTACTTGGCAAATAAAATCATTCATAAAAAAAAATGCATCTTTTAATAGAAATCAATATATAGATTTAGTTTACTGTAACTTAAATTAAAAATACCTGTGTTATTGCAGTGCATAGCAAGCAAAAAAAGTATACTTATGTTTGATTGTTTTTGCGGTAAATGCGTGTCTTTATGCAATGCAAGTTGCTGTTATGACCGTTTAATATTTTAAAAATCCGTCAAGTATTTCCAAACAACATAAGCATTCTCCAGCAACAAAATATCTGACATATACAAGTTTTGTAAAAAAAGAGACACTTATCCTCAATCAATTCATATTATTCAGCTTTCATCAATTAACAATAAACTTGTTGTTATTTTTTAAATTGTTGTTATCATGTAATACAACCAGATTAATTCAATATATGTAAGTAGGTTTTTGTCGTTATGGAGTTGTATTGAATGTCGTTTGTTGTGATTAATACATATTTTTACAGATTGGATTAACTAGAAATACCGTATGACATCTTCCGTATTCGAAAAGCCAAAATTTAGATAATATTAACACTGTAAAAACCAATTGTTTTGACATTTTTGTGTTTTTTCTACAGGCATTCATAAACCAATAAATAAAAAGTAACATAAAAGGTCATTGTATATATAATATACAAGAATTGGCACGTTCATTATGTTTTTTCTATTGAAGTTGTAAATTCTTGTAGCTCATATGCAGTAAGTTTTTTTATGCCGGTTATACTAAGATCTGCAAATCGGTTAAAAGAACTTTTTATTTCAGTAGATAAGTAAAACGTTTTGTAATATTTTAAATGTTTTTTCGTATTTTAAAATTGCAAAAACTGCACAAAACAAGCCTTTTCTATAAATTAACTTTTACGTGATACAAATCTTTTGTAAGTTTTAACTAATATATGTGCCAACATAAGAATTTGTTTACAATTCTATGACTTTTTAGAAACAATTACAAAAACTAAATCTAGCTGTGCATTTTTTAGCGTCGTTACTATGTAGTAAACAAGATATAGTCTTTTTAAAAAGTGAATGTGTCACAAAAATCAAAACGAAAAAATTGTTTTTTCGATATATATCGTATTTTGTACATAACCAACTCGTAGCTAATGTTTCAATGTACTATAAGTTGTAGAAAACTTTATTTAAAAACCGCGATAAATTTACAAGATATTAAAAATAATAAGTTTTACGGTGTGTTTTTAGGTTTGTAAATTTCTAAATCATTGTAGAAAACGAGCTCTTTTTTTTATTGGTATAGAATAATGTCATCTACACTGTAATTAAAATAAATAAAAAAAGCATGGCAAAGTTTTTTTTAATGTTTAAGATTAGTTTAAACTAATAAACATTAACAAACTATTTAAATACGAGTAAACACTAGTACAGATTATGCAACAGATGCAAATTGAAATATGGAGTTAGTAAAATCTTGTATTCCATTTTTAAAAAACATAAAAAACATTGTGTTTATAAACACCTTTTTTTATACGTAATTTGACGCCCATAAAAAAGTCTTGTCTCATAGCTTTTGGCAAAAAAAAGAGTACAAATTTTTGTCATGGTTCACACCGACTGCGTCGAACCTATAGTATATGCCTAAAAACTATTTCTGCGTTCGCTGTGGCATTTTTTTTGTGTAAAGCTTGCGTTTTCGTACCATAAAAACAAATAATTGTAAAGAATGGCTTGATTCGTGTAAAATACTTAAAACCTGTACATTTCCGCGCAGAATAACACTCATAAGCCACAGCCCACGCTTGTGCGCGTACTTTAATTACATTTTGCAATTTAGCGTTAAGTTTAAATTGATAGTTGATTACAAATAGATAGGGGTCCTAGTTGTTTTTCATTAGATCAGTTAGTATGTATGGCAAAAACTGCGGAAATAAAATACGGGTAAGCTTTTTCATGTCATTAAAAATGCTGTTTTATATTTTCACATTGTTTTTTGTTTGCATATTTGTTAAAAGGGGCCCCTTTTTGCGGGTCAAGGTGTACCCCGTTCTTCATGTCAGAAACCACTGACTTATTGGTATATTTACCATACCGAATTATCACGTCACAAAGTATACAAGTCACTTACGTTAA
>JAQFYM010003464.1:0-18583 GCA_034694785.1 Agrenia bidenticulata | reverse complement strand
ATAGAATACAAATTCATAATTTGCCAAGAAATTATTTTTAAACAAGATTGAAACCCTTATTTCTACTTTAAACATTTTAGCGTGCGTATGTTGCATGAATTTATAATCCCGCTTTTTACAATATTATTTATAAAGTCGCGAGAACTAAATTAGAGTTTTATGATATGCCATCTTTTTAATGATCTACATAGTATTTTTATAAGATTTTTTTAAGGCTTTTAATTGCCATATTACACAAGTTTATTTAAGAGATCTTTGACATTCTTGCTATATATTTTGCAATATATCCTCATCCATAAATTTAGTTACTCTATGGCAAGTCAACAATTTAGTCTCCAAACTTACTACAATGTTTCTGCTGTAAATCATTTAGTGACATCTTCGGGATGTTATCCGTCTGGATTCTCATCTTATTTCGTAACATAAGAATTTGCAAAATTAGAGGAAAATGATCAATCTACACGGGTTTAAGATGTGTTACATCGCCTTTCTATGATATAATGTGCGCATGAAGTACTTACGCAAATATGCGTCATAACTTTTAAAGGGGTATGTATTTAATGACGTAAATATGCGTCAAAACTACAAATAGGCCTAAAAATAGATAACCAATATATCCTACATTATTAAAAGGAAAGAGCAGCTAGTGGTAATTCAAAAATTTGGTCGTAACAAAAATATAGAACCCTTATATTAGTGCAAAAATTAGTCAATATCGTAAGGATAAAAATGTATCAGATTCTACCGGAAAATTTTTGTCGTAAAAGGGATAGAATGAGAATACCTGTATTTACACTTGAATAAGAAAACCCTTGTATAAGAAAAGAAAGAGGGTAGAAATTGTAACGAAAAAATATCAATCAATAAGGTTTATTTAAATTTATTTTCGTAAATCAGATGTCAGAAATGCATCGTATAATGGTTCTATTAAATTATTAATAGCATTGAATGAATTGATACGGGTTTTCTGGTGATATTGTTCTAAGCATCCCATATTACTTCAGCCATCCCTACCCTTTTTTGTGTTGTATTCAAATTCCCACGTATGTCTCCCGTACTATTCTCGCTTATCCAGTGCTTCAGCGGCCCATTGATTGCCAGATCTATTGGCTGTAGTTTCGACGTGAGGCCACCTGGAATATAGCACACATAAACACATATTTTTTCTAATTCATCAATTACTGGCTGTGATAAATGCACTGTGTGGGAGTCGATTTGCAAACAAAATGAAGTTTCGCAATTTAGTAGCACATAAGGCATTAAAATTTTTCTTATACAACACAACATAACAGCCGTATCAGTCCATCCGTTTTCTTGAACTGTATTTTTTAATGATGTTGGATAATTATTGCTGCTTTTATAAACTCTTTAGATATTCGGCCATTCGGCTTTGCCTATATACTATAAAAGGATTTAGTTTGGTGCCTTGTGAAGTTACAGCTAGAAATAAAGACACTCTCGAGCCATTATTTTTCTCTTGTATAGGTACAAATTTTTGTCTCGTAATTCCTATACTGCTTCTTTGGCTTGTATCCTCTTCAACACCTGTTTGATCCATGTTGATCAGAATCAAATCTTGGGCAATCATGTAAAATTGCGTTAAGGTTATTAGAAAATATATTAATACGATTATGAATTTTAGCAGTTGTATGATCTACAGTTCGTGTCTTGCGCCTGCTAGAAAGATTATTTTTTTAAAACCCTGTATATATAACGTTGCTTATTTTGAAAATTCAAATGCATGAATTCAATGTTATCTTCTGAAAATTTTTTAATGACATTTCTTACTGTAACAGATTTCTTGTTCATTCACATTTCTAGAATATAAGAATATATTCTATTTGTAACCTCCGCAAATTTATGAATTTTTCCTTGATGAGTTGAAAGGTTGCAACGTTTCGAGCATAATAATTGGGGTATGTTTTATCACCATTTATATATCATTGACGAGGTGACACCTTTTATAGATGCAATTTGAGCTCCAGAATAGTTATTCCTCATTTGCTCTTGTTGTATTTTTATTTTGGTAGAGTTAGTATATCTTCTACGCAAATCTGTCATTTTTTCAGGGGCAAAAATATTAAGGACAAATTCTTTTTTTATACAAGTGTAAATACGTTTTTAGGATTAGGGCTCGGAATATTTGATCAAATTTGAAAATTTACAGCGGAAAGGATTTTAAACATTGAAAAAAAAATATTTATGTTGGTACTATAAAACTCCACAATCAAAGTATTGATAATGCTTGTATAATTATAGACGTAAATCTACTGCTTAATAATATTACTTCTTATCCTTTAAATGATCTTCCTATACTAACAAATAAGTAACAGTCGACAAATTGGCGCTTTCCTTCTCTATATGGTGTTTACTTATAACTTGAATCGACTTTGTAAGATAATATTATAACTCATATTTTGGTATGTCTTGTTTTTCAATACCATTGGGTTGATTAAAATATTTGAATGGTTCAAATTGTAAAAATAAGCATTGAGAGCAAAAATTAAAACAGCACAATTATAATACAACTAACAAAAAACTTTTTTTTCGGCAAAATTTATTTAATGGCGAGCCCTAATTGGGATGATAATATAACTACCAAATACAGAAAAAACCAGACAAAAGATAAAGATACATAACAAAATAATAAACGCGTATTTAAACTACAAAGAAAAATAATTTCTCAAAAAATCTTTAGTAATACGTAAAATTAAATATGTTTTAATTTTTGCTTCAAAAACCTAAATGTATGTTTCATTGGAATTTTATTAGCGTTTTTATAATTAAACACATACGATCGTCACCCAGTTTCTATACTTAAAAACAAATTTTCGTTATAAAACAAGTATGTTAGTTGGTTATAAGACTCAATTTTATTAATTTTAGTAATGATGTTATATTTTTCCCTATACTCATTTAAAAGGAAGCTTGCATACAAAATCTGTGCGCACACACACAACCATAAATCATTCAATTTATTAAACAGTTCAGTATGTTTTTTTTTACATCCTTTATCAAAATATTATCTGATATAACGGTTGACCTTGACCAGTACATTTTCCGAACCATAGGTATATTAAAACATTGTTTTGTTTTACATTTTTCGAACAGTATTTTCTATGTATAAGTTGCTTTTTATAGTAACATTATTCTGTATATATTTTTATATCACAGCGATTGCGGCATGATGCAGTCCCGCGCGTCGAAGAGTAAAGAGAGGGGGGTGGGATCCTCCCCCCTTTGTAAAATAAAACTCACGGTAGAATTAATAGGGCTGTTTTTTTTTGAGCATAGACTTTTACAATTTTTAAAATTCAATAAAAATTGATAATTATTTTTTTACTAAAAACCAATAATATTAAAACATCCGTCGATGATTATTTATAAGCTTTTTTATAATAATATTGACCAGCTTATGTAGTACAAATTTTGAGCTCGCCTCTAAAAAGATGCCTTTCAAAATTATTTTCAATAAAATTAAATTAATATTAACATTTTCCAAGAACAAAATTAGCCATGTTTACGTTCTATTACTTTTTTAAGGGTAATATGGTTTGATATGTTATAAAGAGTTCATTTCTGCCTTGAAAGGGTAAAATAAATTACTTTTAGTGTAAATTTTGTGCGATGTAAATCCATATATTTGACGTCAGTAAGGATGCAATGCTACTTAATATAAACTACCACAGAGTAGAGTACCGCATATCCGACATTTTTTGTATCCGATATCCGATCACACTTTGGATTGGATATTGTAAATATATATCGATATAAAATATTCTTAATTTTTTACAGTATCCGATTTTTTTTTTCTTTTCCATAAAAATTTGTGCCAAAAGATGAACATGCTGTCAAAATAAGCTGTTTACTTAGTTTAATGATGGATATAGACGTTTACATCATATTTTTTTTATGGATGAGACGGGAGATCTTTATGTTTCTTGGTTAAAGACATTTATAAAGATGTTGTTTATCAAAAATGTGACTTATAATATAGCTGATAATTTATTAGGTATGCTACATACGTATTATTTTTAAAATGTATTAGGTGTCATAAAAGTCAATGATAAACTCGCGTTTTGTAAAATTTTTATTTACAAGCTGCGCAGTAGTAACACTGTCTTACAAGCTTATAACAGCTTGTATTTTGGGCATAGGCTTATTGCCATGCAGTTTTTGATCTACTAGGATCTGGAATAAAAACTGATTTATAAAGTGTTTTCCTGGTAACAATATATATTTTTCTTTATTTTATTTTTTAATGACTCTTAAATGATTAAATTTGTTTCATTTGTAAAATTAAAAGATACTAAAATAGTAATTACCAGGGGGACCAAGAATGCAGTTCAATACTGCAAAAACTGCAGTTAATCTTATTTACGCTGCAAGACTGCATTTTTCACAAATTTATTTTCTATAAAAAAAAACATATTTTTTCAGCATGAAAACTTATTATTTCCAAATTAAAATGTGCATATATATACAATGTGTCTTTTGACCCTTTACAGCCTTTTTTGCATAATATCTACAAATAAATAACCGCAAATGCTGTCGAATTCTGCGGTTAAAAGCAAAAAACTGTCAAATTTTATTATTTTGTTGCAAAGTTCAAAATTAATGTCGATATTCCACCTAGTAATTACCAACATACTGATTTGTAGAATAAAAAAAACAGTGTCGTGTATATTTTTATAAAATATATGAGAAAAATATTGATCAGTTGTAACATATATAATTTGTATATTCTACGCAATCTAATTTTTGGTTCTATTTTTCTTTGCTTTGAGATACATGTTTGCACTCACAAATGTAATATATTGATGCTTGCGGTATATTTAACCCTGTCAGACACACGAGATATTTTTCAACCCCTTCCATAATTATCGGAGCTAAATATTAAGTTAACTCAATTTTATGGGACCATAATTCCTGTAAAAAAGGCAAGATTTATATAAAAAAAAGTCTATCTTTATCAATACATCAAATAAAATATCATAGGTTAATATATTATAATATATGTTCTATCTCCATTTCATGTTTGTTTATAAGGAGGATATGAATCTTTTCTAATAACACAGCCGGAAAAGCCAAAATGTCACATAAGTGCATTTTAAGTGTAACGTTATATATTTTTTTTATGTGTCTTGCAGAGTCAATTTTTGTTAAATCCAACTACATGGATAACGCACTAGGATTAACCCTTTCAGCTTCTTGGCCATTTTTATTTTAAACAACCTTTAAATATAGAAGAAAACAAAAAATTAATTTTTTCACACTTTAGGGGGGGTGTCGTATAGAAAAGTGTCCCCGTGGTAAATTGTCCTTTTAATCTAGAGCGGAAAATAAAAATAATTGGTCAAATGAAAATTTGGCCAAGAACTTTGTTTTAATTTAAAAAACCACAACTTTGGCGTACTTCGACTAAATTACTTACTTTCTGGTTATCCAAGTAGATTGACACATTTCTTATATTTCAAAAAATTCTAACTAACAAATAAGAAGAAAGAGAACCAAAAATATAGAAGCAAATGTCACAAAAACATTCTCAAACTCAGTAAATATTAAATTTTTTACAAAGCACTAAAAACCGGTGTTAAGTTCAGGGTAAAATATTGTTGCATGCGTTTATGAATACAAGATCAATCTTTACTACTAAATATTATAGTGTCTCAAATACTAGCATTTCGACGTATGGAAAACTCAAATGCAATGTTAAATGAGTTAAAATCCAAATAAAAAGCATATTAAACCAAAATATTCAAAAAAATAAAAATAAAGTAATATGCAAAGCTACTGTAAATTTTTTTAGTTATTAAAAATGAGACCAAAACTAATCGAATATCATATTATGAAAATAAAAAAGACAGCACAAACAAAACCGAACGCGCCAAATACGTACTATTCGTACTGTAAGCATATATATTGCAAACGCATAACCTTTTACTTTCGTAAGATAGGCAAAAAAACAACAAAAAATATGCTTATGAGTTGTATGATATTTTAACTAAACAATAAAGGCATATATCTATAGTATTTTTTAGTAAGCTGTGGAGTAATATATGTTTGAGACTTTTACTATAGGTAATTTTTTATTTATAGTAATAATTTTTGACAAAGCGTAGCTGCGCACAAAAAATGCACTGTATCTTTGGATTTATATTTTTATATATGCAATCAAACGTATTTTTACTCTACAGCTAAACTCTAAATACTATAGATATAAAATTTACATAAAAATTAGAAAATAGTAAATTAATCTAAATAATTTATTTCAGGTGGCAAATATACTATAGAAAAAAAATAATACACGGCTTTTCTCCAATTGCAATTTAAAAAATTTGTTATACAGCATTTTTGAAGATATCCTTATTTGTAATTTTATAGCTTACTTTCGGCAGGAGTCATACTGTTGTCGCAATATATATGCATGATAACACAAAATGTCTTATTTGGCATGTAATGATTGGTTTTGTCTTTAATATTTTTCTAATTATAATTGATAGTATTGATCCTTATGTAGATGTCGTAACATCGTTAAAGTAAGAAGGGGTTCATATAATTCATTCATATTTTTAAGCCTTTTTTCTACCACTCTTTATTCCAAAATGCAAACAATACAAATGAGTGCCTATCAAGTCCTATCAAAATTTAAACACTGTAAAAAAAAACTTAGATTCATTCTTAGGTTTAAGATAAGTGTATATTCAGTTTGTAATTTGCTCGAAGGTAGAGAATTCCCAATTTTAATATAGCAGATAAATTGATATCAAAGAGATGCGAAAAAGGAAGCCCGTAAATTTATATAAACCTGGCAGTGGTAGAAAACTCAATATGATAAGGTTCCAGAATCAGTTACAGCGGCAAAATATAACGCACCAGCGGATTTTTTGCCTTTTTCATACCCTTGGAGTAAAATATAAGCATTGCTAGCAACTTCAGCATAGTAATCAAAGCAAGACGAGACACCCGGTTTTTTACCTACATTTACAGACTCTTTGATATTGTTCGTCTTGTAAAGATATGATCTCACACTTCGCTAAAGCGCCTCCTTAATACAAAAACAGACCTATATTGAAACAAACAATCTCGGTTTTTTTTAATATAAAGTTGCTCATGTAAAAAAAGAATGTGTTGCTTATAAAGTCTAGAATATGGATAAGACTGGCATCTCATATGACCTTTGTCGTAAATACACTGTTCTTGCGATGAAGGCTACAGAGGTAGGTATCGCTTAAAATTATACATCAGAATCTCTATTTACAGTGGCGCTAACAGTGGGGGCAGATGAAAGGAAATTTAGGCTCTTTCTTATTTATAAAGGCAAGACAATGATAAATCAGTTAAAAGTATTAGACAATGATCTAGATTTATGCTATTAGGACAACGCGTGGATGAATAGACCATAATGCATAAGTTCATTGCAAGTTGCCAACCTGCCACGTTTATCACCTCCTTATCATGGTTGCTTTTATCGTGTATAGAGACCCTGTAGTTTACCACGCGTAGAAGACAAGAAATACATAGCATGATAAAATATAGATGATAACACGGACATCTTGCAGCTGCTAGATGTAAGCGTCAACATGCCTTTATAGAAACAAAGAAGGCAACATTTTATGTCATGGGCAATGAAGAATGGCGTTAAAGACGATGAGGTTACATGTCATGGATAAGATATCAAAAGTATAAGGGTAAAAGATCTATTGAATGACATCACGAAAAGTGTGGTTCAGATCTCATTTCAATAACAAAAAAATTTTAAAATACAGCTGAAAGTGAATCCACCATTATTCTCATAGAAGGGTATGATTATTCGTAATCCTTATCTACCTAAATATTTAATTTTTTTTTTTACGTGGGCGACATTTCATGCGATTCATTTTCTCAATTTGATGCCCCAAAAATCTTACTTTTGCGATTTTGCGGCAAGTGGAAGACAATTACAGTAGCTTTACATATTACTTTATATGAATTTTTTTACAATATTATGGTATAATATGCTTTTGAATTAAATAATCAATCAAGGAAACAATGCATTAGTGTCTTTCATACGCCTGAATGTCAGTATTTGAGACATATATATTTATATAATAGAGATTTTTTATATATGTAAAAATGATCGCAGAAACTGTTTATCTATAACTTAAAGTTGTTTTTCTGTGCTTCATGTAATATCTAATTTTTATTGTGTTCTAAAATGGTTTTTGGTACATTTGTTGTCATATTTTCTTCTCTTTTCCTTTATTTGTTAGTTGGATTTTTTAGAATATAAGAAATGTCTAAATATACTTGAAGAACCAGTGAAAAAGTAATGCAATCGAAGTACGCCGGAAGAAATATTTTGTAAACATAAACAAAATTGTTGGCCAAATTTTTATTTAGTAATTGTTTTATTTTACGCCCAAGATTAAGGAGACGATTTACCATGGGGGACACTTTCTTATACGACAGGGGGTCAAAGAATATTTGATATATTTTAGAAGTTCTTGGATTTTAGATTTTGATGGAATTTAAAGTCAAATAAATATTACAAAAAAATAGGGATGGGTTTAATAATTTTAAAACTTAATCATTTTTTAATAAGCGCTTAATAAGCAAATCGATTATTTTTCCATGGATAAACAAAATTTTTTTTACCCCTTTTTAACAGTGGTCTGGCATTTGGATATATGCTGAAATCTAATTTCGTAACTCAGTAATAAAGATTTTTATACGAAAATGACACAGTATACTTTTCTTACTTAAAACATGATGAGTATGCTGAGATCTAAGAGAAAAACAGAAGAAAAGTTAATAATAAAATTTGAACATTTTTTCAAGACACAACTAGCTTGCAGAAATTATCCATCTATTTTTTTATTGCTGTTATATGAGCTCTTTTAGAAAGAAAAATTGAGATTATAAGGAATACAAAAGTTTACAATGTAATTTATAACAAAAGAAAGATTACATGGAAACCACAATTAAAAGGCGAAACTATTTATATATCTTTAAGTTTGAAAAAGAGATCCATATCATACTTAGAATATGCGGTAATACTAATATAAGTAATAAAAATGAAACTAAAAATATTTGATTTTTATAACAAATTTGAACGTATTGTAGTCAATGATAATAAAATATAATAGAATCGCAGTAAAAAAATCAAAACGATAATATAAATGAAAACAACCCAATGTATTTTCCATTGAATAAACCAGTTTAGAAGTTTATACCAAAAAAATTTTAGCTCGCCATTTATATAAAAAAATGTATATTTAAAATATATATAAAAAAGACTAATACATAATCAATGATACAAGATTTAAATAGTTCCTTGATTTTATTATATAACACCATTAGACATATAAATTAAAAAATCTACAAACCAGCAAACGAAATATTAGTTAAACCATTATATTTAGGTTTTACTAAACATATTGTTATCTTTAACAGTAAATCAAACTAAATATTTAAAAATGAATAGCATGCTATTGTTTCCAGTTTTTATAGGTTAAAAGCTGACGATGAAACTTAACAAATACTAACATTTCCACGTTTTATAAATACAATCTGTTTCTTAAACTACCTACAAAAAAAATGTGTCTATAAATAGTCTTTTGGATAGTACTTGCGTTCATAATAAAAAGATATGTCATGGCAAGCTTTTATAGTTTAAAAAACCTCATATTATTTGTGTCAAAAATCACTTGGATTTTCATTTATTTTCCAGGTTTATTTTCAAATACATATCTAACTCAATTTCCCATATGACAGCATCAGAATACTCTCCCCAAAGAATCCAAAATTTTGTAGATTTCTGTATTGTTGGTACTTGCGTGTTGTTAGAACGCGCGGATATTACATTTTTTTATCAGTAAGTAAAACATTTTTTTGATTTGTATCTTAAAACTTCAAATGCTTACACCTGTACACCAAGAAGCTGCCTTGTTGAATACTGTACAAACTATGATATTTTGTCCCTAATGCAACTAATGCTTTATTTACTTTTGATTTACAATATGAACTGCTATAGTGGCCATCTGATTTGATCAGCGATAATATAAAAAGACTAACTGTCGACTAATTGGTAAAATATAAAAAACTTTTAGGTGAGCTGTCAACTGCAAAATGTGAACTTCCGCCTCTTCAAGTGGGATGAAAATCATTATGCAAAGTGTCTATTTATTTAAAATCTTCGTCATTAATGTTATTTAAATGTTAAGTTTTAATGTTCTAAAGTGCTGCATAGTATGATTTTTGGTCGCAAATTGCTAGCATATACATGGTAACATTCCAATGTGTTTGAACATTGTGTATGATTGAATGGATATAAAGAGATCAAGTTTTCTTGCAGCTTCCTTAGGGTAAAAGTTGCACTTGCACTGTGCCAACAAAAACCCTACTACGCCTCTCATTTTTCCAATTAAAACTCCTATGCTTCCATCTTTCGAAATATGGTTTACTCACAACTAACTAAACGTGCGAAGCATCTTAAAGACGGAGTTAATATAATAGACACCGCTCTACCTATAAAGACTGCATTGTCATGTGACAGTGGCGTATCCAGGATTGTTTTTCGGGGAATAGAATGTGCAATTTTTCTATTGTTTAGAAATCCGATTCTCAAAACTTCAATCCAACAACGCATTAAAAACAAAAAAGACTACTAATTACATATATAATTATCTAGATTCTTTTCTTTTTGATTTTTTTACTGCCTTTTCTTGTTTTTTTACCTTTACGGCCATTAAAATATTTAGATATCAGTACATTGACACTTGTAAACAAGTGCAAAGCCGTTGTGTATATTGTATTAGCACGGCACGCTCATAGAATTTGTACCACTTAGTTATTGAAATTCAAGATCTATCGATACACTCGTTTGCGCAAGAACTGTAAAAACAATGCAAAGTCGTAGCAATATGATAATTCCTTATGTGTTTTACAATTTCGACATGCAAAACAAAAACGAAAAGGTAGTTACTATAATTTTTAAAAAGCTTTCGTATTACGAAATAGACATCAGCGACAATTTTTTACAACAAAAATATACGAAGATAGTAATTTTGTTCAAATACTTGTAGAAAAATGTATTAAAATTTTCTAAGAACGTTTTACAGCGGATTATCACAACATATATGCCATGCATAAATTTAATGTTGGTTGAATATGCTCGTATAAGATTATTGGCAAATCTCAGTATTAGTTTTTTACTTGCAGTAATCTTTTTGCTTAGGCGGGGTATGCAAAATACAAGATACTTAGATAACATTTTTGTAAAAGTGTGATAACTTGACTGCTTGAGTATACATTTTTTCTTCTATAAATTAACAATTTTAAAATGCAGTTTACGCGCTTTTTGGTGAGGTTTGAATACATGCTACGAGCGTTCTACCTTGCACTATAACATTTTTATATCATTTACGAATATATTTTTGATATGATAGTTTATATATGTTAGGTACGTTAAGCCCTTAGAGATGTTTTTTTTAAAAGTACAGGTTATGCAACGTATATACTGTTAATCTGCAGCTGCAACGATATGACATATATAAACAATGCGCAAATAAAACTACACAGATCATATGAACGAAAAAAATAAAAATTGTCATAACTTTTAAAGTATGCACAGGAGCCTATGACATTCATACTTTACTTTTGTAAGACATGCGTATCTAAAGGTGACTATATTCTAAATACAATCAATATAAAAAATGGCGTTTTTATGTTGACATTTGATGCAATAATATAATTTATATGCCATCTACAATAATACTATGATGGATTGCATCTTGTTTTTAAGCAATTATTACACCATATAAGAAAAATAAGATCTGACATGCAAATAACATACAAAAAAAGCCTTGTGGCAAAAGTACCTATATTTAAAGTCTGGCCGCATTATGAAAAAAAAGTAAGAGAAATTTTGGTTGGATAAATTTAAAAACAAACAAAGATGTTTTTACAGCATTTTGCCTGTATATAGACTATAAAAAGCAAAAGGAAGGCATCGAAACCGATAAATCATGTGTTACCTGTATATCAAAAACACCATTTTTTTTACATAACAAGTCCCCGCAGATTTTACGCTTGGTGCGCTGAACACAAACAGTTGCTAAAAAATTGCGATTTACTTGTGTATTTTAAAAGGCACCAATTCTTCTTAAAGATATTTGCAAAGTCTTAACGCAACTGCAGACAAAAAACCATAATAAGATTGTATGTGAGTAGAAGCAACCGGGTTAAAATGCATGTAAATACTACTTTTTTTAATATATTTTTACAACCATTACGTGTACAAACCAAACCTTAGATACAGAGTTACATTGTCAAAGCGTTCAATATTTGTACAAAATAGCACTACAAGAAAATTTTGTTCTGCGCTGAATTGAATGTGTGTGACACAACTACATAAAAAATACATAGAACCAGTTTTTAAGTATTCTCTAAAAATATTGTATTAAATAAAAATATATTGTAGAGTGCTAAAGCACTGGTTTTTCTAACCTTTATGCATACGACATAAATAAGCAAGTGAATTTTCCCAGTAACTATTTAATCTACTTTTTATTATATTTTCTGTTTTAATCTGGAAAAACTACGTAATAATACTTTCCTGCTCCCATTGAACAATGCCTTTGTTAAATACTTGTAGGTAGAGATTTGGCATCGATTTATTTGTATCAATGTTCACATATTCATTTCATTTCTTAATTCAAATTATTATACGCGTCATAAAACTGTCAATATTTTGATTGTTTGACTAGATCATATAAGAAATAAATAAACTGCTTGTAATTTGTGTTTGTTTTTTTGTTGTAAACATATATAAGAATGCAAATGCCTACAGCAAGTTTGTGCAGTAATATGCATCTTTTTACCAATTCTATAGAATTGCGTTACTAAGAATAACTAGAATACCCTTGTGTTTTCTACAATGTACTAGTTTGTTTGTTGCAGGTGTTTTATGCAGTATAAATATAAAAATTGCTATTTTTAAGTTTAATAGGCAAAATAGTAACATTAACATGTATGGCCTAGAAAATTGTATCAAACCTCAGCTAGGTTTTGCGTATCTTGGTCGCAATTATGTAGATAGGTATATATAGCGCTGTTGTAATTGTTTGTTCAAAGATTCATTTTGTTGCATACTATCTAAATTTTGTTTTTTTTTTATGTTGTTTTAAACGTGCATTATATTCTATTTTAACAAGCAATAGCTGTATTATGTACAACGCAAGATGCATTAAAAATTTTACTTGCGCATACTATTATGTAAAAAACACTTATAGATTATACAGAACACCAAAATTTTTTTGTGGATTTACAGTTACGAACGCTTGTGAAAACTATATCTTATTTTTAAATGTACAAATGTGTTTAGTACATAGCATTACAACATAAGTAAGTGCAAAATTACATTCCAAGCAACTTCATGAAGCTTTAACCATTTGAAAAACAAAACAACGCGTCTAAATTCCAGATGCGAGTTAATATGTAGATTAACAGGTTCTTCTATCTAGAAAATTGTAGGTACTGTCTTTTTTTTTTCTTTGCGTACGTCTTGACATCCTAAAATCGAAAACTTTAGTTCTGTAACAAAAAAATATTAAAAACGTATTTCAACAAATTAACTTTGTAAAATAATTCGGTACGTACTTTTATACAATTTTTAAATGGTTACTAAAAAGTTTTGTCACTAAAATCTTACCAAAAAAAATCTTTCCCCTAAATAAGGGCAATTTTAATTTTTTACGGGGGGGGGGTGAGGTTAAACCCCCCCCCCATGGATATGCCACTGTCATGTGATAAGGTTGAAATACGTCGCATTAGATGTCACTAACAATTTTTTTTTTTAAAATTTCGTTTTTAAGTTCTCAGCAGTATGTTTTTCTGAAAATGAAACAATGTTAAGCAAGTGACACCGGTAGCTTAAAATTATTGGTATTATAATGTATAGTTATTTGCATATAATAATCAACCAAAGTCGACGTCCAAAAATCAGTTGAATTTAAAACATTTTGGGCCAATTAGATTTCACTTTTATGTTTTAACTTTGCTTTATTGTAATATTTAGGTAGAATAGTATTTGTAAAGTATGTGCAATATGAAATCTTATAGAAAATGTTACGTGCCTACAGTAAAGACTGCAAAATTGGTTATCAAGTATAGATAGCGGAACGCCGCTTGAGAGACTATAAATATAGAGTAGGTATGTATTTTTTCAGTTATAAAAGAAATATTTTTTGCAGCTATCAGGAAGCTTTAGAGGTTTCCTGATATTTGTGTAAGTGCTGTTGTAGTCTGCTCATGGCAACTTACATGCATTTACCATATCTTACATATGCATATGGTTTTCTGAAAATAGGGTAAAATAGGGCTATCTTATGGCCATTTTTATGTATGCTCTTGCTTAGAGATGAGTTTCGGGTTGTCATTATGAAGGTTATAAAATTAAAAATCGCTTAATAAGCGGCTAGTTAAATAATATTAATAATCGTGAATTAAGAGCGCAACCCTACAAACATCATAGCATTGAACTTATAATTACATTTGAACCTACATTTTGTTATTTCTTAATGTTTTTTTAGTGGATAATAGATGCCATTCTCAATTTGAAAGAGTAACATTCTCCGTGAAATTCATCATAAGGAAATTTAGATAATGAAAAATGTGAAAAAACATGTTCCTATCACATACTACGTTGAGCGAATATTTGTAATTGGTTTTTGCCATTTCTTACACGGTTTATTTACTTTATATATAAATATATTTGACAGGTTATAAAGAATGGCTCTTACATTGAAAATAATTGTAGTGAATGACGTGCTTAATGCTCAACTGTGGTAAGTATGTACCCTTCTTTCGTTTATCTAGTAGAATATACCGTTTTTATGGTCGGAAGCCAAGACACCATATGGTGTCATGATCAATTTAGAATCATTTTTTCATGACACTATATACTGTCATTATATATAGAATCATTGTATCGTGACACCATATGGTGTCATAGAAAGCGAAAGGGGTTTAAATACACAACATATGCTATATTGATGCCTTGAAAAGAATATATATAATATTAAAAGCCTATTTTATGCTAATAAGTGTTTAAATTGTATTATTTTACAAATATATAGTTGGTTTTGCTGTTAAATCTAACTTTTTCGTATTTAATATCCCGCATCGTTGAATTATTATATTCAACTATGTTTACATTTCGTTTCCTTATATACCGTAAAGTGCCGATAATGAGGGTGATTTTTTTAAAAAATCGTGTCAAAAACTTTCGTAATAAAAAAGTAAAGATTTTTGTCATGTCAATTTTTTTTTGATTTCGACCTTTTTATCGGCACGTTACAGTACTTATTCTCATCGTTCATCTCTCGCTCCATTTTAAAATTATTGTTTTATTTCAATTTTGATGCATTCACATGTGTCAAATCGGCTTCACATTTGTATTGTGCCATGTATTTTATCATTAAAGCGGACTATAATTGCAAAAAAAATCTGCATTTAAAACAAAAAATCTGCAAGATTCCGCATTTAAAACATTATGAGTATTCCTATATCTCATAACCCTATTTGAGGTTCTGGTTTAACTTAAGCTTATAGAAAGAATGCCCAAAAAAATAAAAAATAAATAAAAAATAAAATTCTTTTATCATTGGTATAAATTAAATCCGTATTTATAAAATGTTTATTACAGTCGATAAAAAAAACAAACATACATTTTAGATTTTGAATAGAGCTTTTAACACTATACATTTTTTTTTTAATTATCTTTAGCAGATCTTAGTCCTAATATGTTTTTTTTTGCATAGAAGATGTATACTGTTTTTTGTAAGGTAGAAATGAACTGTATATTGTGACTTTTTCTTGTAGGTAACAGCACATAAATTACAAATAGCACGGTAATTGTATGTACATGACAAATCGCCTTGATACAATACACAATTAGTTATTAATTTTTTTTATTTTAGTTGCATTACCAGTTTACTTTATAGGTTTTACTGACAATAAATTCAGAATCTAATATCTATAGACATTTCAGATAAAAATAGATATAAATTTGAATGCAAAAAAAATCTGCAATAAAACGAAACGGTTGTCAATAGATTTTTGTCAGTAATTTAATTCTTTTTGCGCATTTGGTCCGCCCTCAGATGATTATAAAACAAATGCAATAATAACAAAACATAATTGCAGATTATTGCTATTTTATACCGACTAGGAAAACCGAATAATGATTATGTGTAATTGTTATAAATTTAGTCACATAAAATGGACTTATTTTTCTTACAGAAAGAAAACTGCTAGTATGTATCTACTCTGTACAGTTAGAAAACTAATTTATATGTCATCTAAAGTTTATAGAATATTCATTCTATTAGAAAATGTTATTATTTATCCACCGACTACCTACAGGCAAATTTGTTTCCTGTATTTTACTCCTTTCTTATAAAATTCCGAAAATTATAATCTAGGGTGGAATCCGGGCCGGTCCCGGCCTAAGACCGGATCATTAAAATTTTGATCAGGCCGGGTTTTCGGTGTAACGTGACATTTTAGGACCAGTGATATTTTTGGACCCGTGATACTTTTGGATCCCTGTGATATTTTCGTATCATTACAAAAATACGATAATTTTTAAATTTTAAATTTTAACATAATAAACTGCATTAATTAAAACATTAGACATTTAAAAACTTTGATTATGACATTATATATGGCTCGGAAGCTGTTTATTCTTTTAAATAGAGGGTTTTTTTATATAAATCCATCAAAACACAAAAACAATGTTAAAAAGCGTGATCACGTCAAAATAACACGTAATAAGTAGCAAAATAATATCATTAATATTTTTACATTAATTGACGATTTTTTATGAAAATCAAATTAATAGTTGTTTATGTGAAAATCACCGATACCTGTATATTTATAATTTATCTATTATAAATATCATACTAAATTTCTTAAATTATTTTTTTACGTGTCTGTATATCTCACAGCGTCCCAAATCACACTTTGAGATTTTTGGAATGTCAGAATCTTGTCAAAATCTTGTCAAAAGCCTTGGCAAAAAGAAAAATACTAATTTAAGGGAATCTAAACATATGGATTATACTTCAATTAATCAATTTGCGTGTCAATGCATTATTTTGTGTAATTTTCGTAGTTCTCAAAATTAACATAAAAATGAACGGCAGATAAACGAAACATATTTAGGGATTTTCTTGAAATTGTCAATTAATCCTTAAAACGTTATTCATTTATAAATTTTATGTTATGCAAATTACTAATTTATATCTTAGTATAAAATAAGTCACTTTTTTTTTGTAAAATACTTTTAAAACTAGTTTAAAAAATCTACCAATGAGAAATCGAAAATAGCAGAAGAATTAGTCAAGTATTGTGGTTTTCCTTAACTTTATTTAAAAGGTATGACTTTTTATGTTATATCATATAATAAAGGTTTTTGAAGGCTTTACTAAAGGAAGAAAAAAGCGAAATAAATGCATTTAACATTTTCGTTGTTTTAATGAATCATTTATTGTAAATATTAGCACGAAATAATAGCACTTTCTTACTTAATAAATTAACCAAAAAGAGTACTACTTTTAGAGCTGTTTTACCTAAATCGATAATTTAAACACCTTCTAACATAGAAAAGAAATTTTAACTTTTAATGTGCTCTTTTTGCGTCAAAACTGAACGAATAAAACTGGCAAATGTTTTTATGGCTACTTATTGCATGCGTTTGTGGCAATACATGATTTTTAATAGCAAGAGTTATTGTTTTTTTTTGGCATATTTTATTCTAATAATACACACCTAATTATTTTTTAATATATAGCAAAGTTATTATACTAATGTGTCACCAGCAAAGCTATGCAACAAAATAAATCCATTTTTGATCTCATTTTAAAAACGTATAAACAGTATTTTTATTTTAATCTTCTATATATTAAAAATAAAATTATGCATTCTTTACGCAAAATTGCAAATAATGCGTTTATAGACGCAGTGTGTGTATATTTAAAGTGGCATGAGACTAGTTTTATGATGCTAGTATAACTTCAGTCGTGACAATAAAAAGACGCCCTGTTACTTTGATTCTAATTAAAAAATGTTTGTTACCGTATTAAGAATAATTCAAGATGCGATATAGACAAGACACAGCGTTCCGAAAAAATTGATCATATTTTGCGACAATTTAAGCAACACGCGATGTAAAAAAAATGCTTTTTTCTATATACTTAGGTAAAAAAAAGGGTTAAATTCTTTAATGCCCATTCTTTTGTCATTAAATTCTTTAATGCCCATACTTTTGTCATTAAATTCTTTAATGCCCATACTTTTGTCATTAAATTCTTTAATGCCCATATTTTTAGTAAGCAATAATAAAGACGCCTAAAGAAAATGTCTAAGGACAAAATATCAAGAGTAAGTAAACATCTAACTAGAAATTTATGTCATAGACGAAATTTCCTGGTGCATACCTTCTCAAAACAAAATATCCTGACAAATTGTTTCTGGATTCAAATACCAAATTAACGAACTTTCCTGGGACAAAATGTCAAAGATTCAATATTTACAATAA
>JAQFYM010003463.1:0-18584 GCA_034694785.1 Agrenia bidenticulata | reverse complement strand
ATTTCGAAAACAAAATCTACTTTAGAACAAAATTAATTTATCACGAACCTGTATGATTTTGCACTGTTTAGTAGGCCTTTAGATTACCCAGTATGCGTGTTACACATCCAGGCTGGTGAAGAGAAATGCTACCGTATAAGTTCTGGTAATTTTTATATTTTAGATTATAAGGGTTTTTTAGAACAAAAAATTAGTGTCTAGGCGCAGTCTAATAGTTTTTTAAACGTAAATAAATAAGATATTGCATTTTTATTTTTTTCGTGTATTTTAATGTCTAATTTTAAAAAAAGTGATTTATTAATTTTTTTATTCCTTGTAAATAAATTAACAGAAAAACAAAAAAAACAAATGTAAACATGTATTCAATATATCAGGAACCAAAAAAAATTGTATTATATTGTTGATGTTTGTATAATGGTACGCGTTTTTCTGCCTTTTTACAATGCATAAATGTTTGTGGCAGAATTTGGGTATTATCGAGCATAGTGTTTCTAGCAGACGTGAAACAAATACCAGCTACACCTGGAAATTTGTATTCAATAATGTTTTTCGTATCATTACTGTATAGATCTAACATACGGTTCATGGCACACTTTGATTTCAATATCAATTTAGAAGTTTTTTATTGCCTATAACTTATGGTGTCATTTTGTATTTAAAACTTTTTTATGGCCATATGATGTCATGAAGTGTGCATATTAATACGAAAAAATTTAAATATATTTAACGAAGAAAAACATGATATAACAAAAATATTGCTGTTTTAGTTATGTAAAAGCATATATATTCCTTTTTGCTAAAAAATTCATAATTTTTGCACATGAAATTGACACTTTTAAACATAATTCTCTGTTAAGATTGTATCATCTTTTATCTTGAATATAAAAAAACCACGGGTATTTTCTCTTTTTGTTTTATATAAAAAAACATTACACAGGCGTTACGCTAGTATAAAAGTTACGAATCTTATAAAGACCGAATTAGAAAGGCAACCCACCAATAACTAGTAAAGCCTCAACGGCCTTTTTATAGTCAATTATGGCGTCACTGTAAGCTTTTTTCATTTAAACATGATAAGTTTTCAAATTTTAACTTTTTATCATTAGAAAAAAGAATAACTTAAAAAATTTACACATAAAAGTATAAAAAGACAAGAAAATTTTGTTTTCAGGCCTAATAATACGTAGATGCACCGGTTACGTATACGGTCCACGAATCCGGCACATCCAGCCGCATTAAAGCGTAATCGGCATTTTTAATTAAATGGCCGACATACAAAAAAAAACATATTTATGATTTTTTTGCATCTATATGAAATTAATGAATTACAACATTAATAAGTACAGCAGCATGTCCCCTGGGTATAGAAGGTATAACTTTTTGCCATCTATGCCAGTAATAAGGCACTGAAGAATAAGTTCTAGGGCAGGGGTTCCCATCTTGATCCTATTGGATCATTTGGATATTTTTTGTTCCCATGGGATCAAGGAATGAAACACAAAGAATACGTGTTTGCTAGCAAAAAATCAGAAGGGTGAACACTAAAGAAATAAACATCCCTAGCATTGTAATTAATAATAACACCGATTATCACAAAATATCAATTAAGTACTTTTTACAAAAATACAGTAATAAAAGGCCGTACAATATTTCTTTTACAAGTATGCATACAATCAAATCATTATTCTATTGTCTAAACTACACTCTTATATTCCTAGATTTAATAATGTAAATATAAAATATGGAAAAGTTTTCATATATATTCGTAAACTAACATAAGAAGAAAGATTTTGCCTCACTTCTTTAATCTGATGGGGTTTCTTTATTTTAATGTATTTGTATATGGCAGATACAATAATTTCTTTTGATCCCGACTATTTTGAATTTAATCCAAGAAGGGTAATTTTTGGGAACCCCTTTTCTAGGGTGCGTCTCTTGAGCATCTTTCCGAACATCAAACGACCGATGATGTCGGTCGTGCTAATCGTATAAAAGATGCTTAAGGGCCAGCGACCGAGGCAGTGGCATAGCTGGGGCTTGACAGCGTAAACTCCCCCCCCTGTGTACAAAAACTGCGCCTGATAAAAGGGTGGTCTATTTTTGTGCAGAGATTTTTATAATAAAGAAACCTAAAAATGCTTAAAAAAAAATATTAAAGATTTGTTACGATATGAATCTAGTTTTTAGGCCATATTTGGCAAAAAAACACTGACTAGACCTGGTCACGAAAAATTCCTGGCTATGCCACAAGGCCATGGCGTCGCTCTATTTTTTTGTATGTTTATTAGTTTAGATCAGCGTTTCCCAAACTTTTTACTGTCGACCCAAAAAATAGAAAAAAAATATTCCGCGACCCCTTTTTTTTGATTTTTTATAGTATATGAAAAGCATAAAATAAGTAAAAAAAAAATTTTTTAAATATTATTTTTGAAGATTCATGAATATTCTGGTTTCCAAAATATTCTATACTTTTTGTTAATTCTTAAGATGCAATTAAATTTTATGGGTAACGTAACTACGGGTTATGGCTATGCTGTCGCAGCATAATATTTACAAAACCCAAAATAACTGTTGTCTGTTTACTTGCTAATTAAAGGGGCTTTTTTCGGGTGTTTACAGTTATGATTCTAAAATTCAATGATGTATTCCCCATTTATATAAATGTAGATTAACTGTATATGCGCAAAAGATGCCTACAGATTTTTTCAAGCTTATAGAATATGCATTTGCTTGAATAGTATAGGGTATAGTGCATACTAGCCTTTTTGTAAAGTGTAATGATAAGCTCTAGTGTATGCTGTATTTTTCGGGTTTGCATCTAGGGGTTCTTTATAAATCGACATAATACTGTGAGTAAAGCCAAACTTATTCAGATTCTTAAGTATCTGTGCTTAACTATGTATTTTATTATCAATTTAAAGATTCAATAGAATTTTTTATTGTGCATTTACTAAAGTGTAATATGCACCCTTTTTGCAACAGATGTATATCTAAAGTTTAGTTGGATCGTTAATGCCGCTTAACCTGACTATATTGCTTTTGTTTTTTTTTGGACTTTATCTAGCAAACTGTATTTTGTTTTATAGTTTAAAATTGGGAACCCCGCTATGCCTGTGCGTTTTTAATACATAAAAAAACTTTTTGATTGTTCGTTTGCATTACTTTTCTATTTTTTATTCTTAGGGTTTTATATTATAGAAGTAAATACTCAATAAAGTAAAACGTATTACTTTACATCTGTCTAATATTTTTTTTCTACTGTTGTTTTTAAATAGTCTATTTTTCTAGCTTTTTAATAAATATTTCATCGTTTTAACAATTAGAAGCGAACTTATGCGTTACCTTCTATCTAGGGTAGTATAAAAAAAACTTAATTTCCATGCCATGTTTACGTTATTTGTTTTGGTAACAACATTGGCATTTAAGTCAATTTCTTCTGTTTTTATGCTCTATATCTTACTCAAAGCGCAAGATATGTCCCATCTCGGGCATCTTATTTCTTGTCTGCGATGGCTGTAATTTTATTGCCAGTTTAGTCGTGTTTCTCATATTCTTGAATTCTTACGATTTTGCACAAGTTTGCGTTCCCCTTACTATTTGCATAATATCCGTAGAAATCTCTACGTTTGTATTTACAATGACATATTTTTTTTACTTGGTTAATAAAACAATTTTTTTTAGAAAGACTGTTTTAATATAGCGCAAATGTTGCTGACATAATCTTTTTGTTTTTGCATATTTTTACATATAATTGGGTTTTTTTTTTACTTTTATTTTTAATATCTGCCTGTAAAATAATAGAATCACAAAAAAACTCCACATAAAGAAAACAATATAGTGTTTAAAAATTATGCAGTTATAGCTATTCATGTTAGCAAAAATTATGTTATCATAGAAACAACTACTGCGCAAAAATAAAAGAGCCTGCTACAAACATTTAGATATAAAAAAACATATTTACTATAAATAAATATATTTTTTGATGAAATTTAATTTTTTATGAATCAAAATGTATATAAATATTTAAAATTATCGAAAATCATTGCGCCAACAAAAAACTTACAAATATAAACCTAAATACAAAATACCATAATAAAAAAATATGTTTAACCATTGAAAGATCAAAATATAAATATAATATAGTATGTAAAAAGTTTGAAAACGTAAAAAGCATAAAAAAAAGTAGCTTGGAAATAATTAAAAAAAACCAGAAGGAAACTGTGACATTAAAAAATCTTAAAAATCAAACAAAAATATATTTTGCAAAAATAAAAATAAAAAATAAAAAATAAAAAATACGTTACATACAAAAAAACTGCTTATACGAGTTTTTAGTACACATTTCTTTGTATTTTAATAATCGTACATGCGAAGCTTTTCTCGCATGCGGGCAGTAAAACTCGAACGTGGTAATATGTTTTTAAATTTTGCATGCTATGACAAATTTAAATGCAAATGCGCAATAAAAAATTACAACACATTTACCAATACGGGCTGCGCCTATTGTTTATGCCCCATTACTTTTCTGAACCTTTATTTAAGTTATAGTAAATGAAACAGCCATTTACTTATGAACCCCAAATAAGAGAATCTGTAAAAATTTCACCTGAATAAATGTTGTTTATGCTTTATATTTTTGTCTTTTGGTATTTTCGTATTTTAGAAATACCCCGTAAAAATATTTTTTCATTGAAAAATTTCTTTTACTAAAAGCACACAAAAAACACATGTTTTATACTAAAGAATGTCACCGAAAACAAAAAAGATGCTGCTGGTATATAGTACCAAGCATGCTTTTGTAGTATTAGTGCGGTGCTTTATTCTTACATTTTATATTTTATTAGTATAATGTAGTTGCTGCGCTTCGTACGACTACAGCTTTCTAACTTAACCGCATTTATGTGGGTTGTAGTTTTGGTACAGCAGAATTTGTTTGTCGTAAAAAAACCAGCATCATATAACAAAAATTTAATTTTGTGTGTTTTAGACATTTAGATGTTTTATGTTTTTATTTTTGTATCAATGTAAAACTAAATATATTGTTTAAACGAATTTTTAAATACAAAAATCAACAGAATAGTTAACTTTTTCGTAAAAAAGACGTAAGTGTTAGTTTTTTGGAAAGTTGGAGCTTTTATATCATAAAAACACAATATTTTTTGAGCTGCATATTTTATTGTATATTTTAAGCTTATTACAATTTCCTAAACTTTTGAACCCTTAAAAATATTAAAGAAATGATGTTGCATATTTTTTACAACGCAACCTTGTTTTCACAGATTTTATGTGCATATTATGAACAAAGACGTTCAAATAGCCCAAAAAAATAAAAAAATTGATAAACACTAAGGACTGCATGATATATAGTTTTTTTGCGGTTTATTTTTTTTTTCGCTGTTATTATATAAGTTAACCAGAAAAAATCTATGCGTTGCATATAAAATTTTTTGGGAAAAACTTTTTTAGAATCGTATAATAATCTTACGAGCTGTTTTGTTTATGTAAAGTATTTCGGTAATAAAAAATGCTTTTCTAGATAAAAAAAAATGAAAACTACAGTAAAAAGGTAAAAGAAATTTTTGCGAACTTGTTTATATAGTATATTTAAAAATAAAATTAAGTGTTTATAGTTTTTAGCACAGCTTTTATATTGAGACACCAGGATTTTTTTGAATACCCAGATAAATAAATGTACCTTTTTGTCTACAAAAGTTATTAGTATTTACAATAAATTCAAATTACAACAATATTTTTTTGTGTTCTTGAGTGTTTTTTATACACAAAAAAGGCGTCACGAAACATATAGTTTAGTTTTCAGCTTTTACTAAGGCCGCCTATTTAAAATATAAATCTTTTGATTTAGTAGGTCCCGCATTTTTGAGGCAGCAATCAGCAAATATAAAATTGTACAAATACACAATTCGCAAGCTATTGTCAAAAAAATTACACATGTTTTTCCAATTAATTTCCTTACAGAAACTGGAGTCACAAACTATTACTGTAATGCAGACGCGTATTATGGTAATTTGTCGCAATATTTACTTTATACATTTAGACGACAACTGCAGCGGCTAGCATTATTTATATAAAGTTTTTCATTAAACGTTACTTTTTTGCATTTTATTGTCTTTTTTTACCTGCACCACACATCCCCACCTACAAAGCATTTTTGTAGGAGTATTTGATAAAAAAACGTGCATTAGAACATAATAAGCGGCAAAAAGGCAAAAAAAGTAATACCGGGCTGTTTTTTTAACCTAAAGCACTTTCCGCGTAGGATGCATGCAAACTGTGCAGAGCATAGTTTTTTTAAACACAAGTATTACAAAAAAAAACATATAAAATAAAACCAATGTTTATTGTGTGTACAACGCACATTGTTTTGTTTTGAAAGTATTTAAATTTGTTTTTTTGTAATTTGCAAAAAAATTACAATACAATACAAGGACAAAAAATAAAATTGTCGCAAAAATTATTTTTATAAACATGAATTCTAAATTTTTGTTTTTTTTTTACAGTTTGTTTGTCTCTACCCTTTTTGTGAAAAAACTTTTCCGCGTCAATATTTTCAGCCTGTAAATATTTTTTACAATTTTTTACCGTGAGAAGTAACAGATGAGACTGATATTTAACAACCATGGCAATTATAAGTATTGGCTTTTTTTTTGTGATTCACTTTGTTTTTGTTTTGTGTTTAAAAAGTGAATATTTATATAAATCCTGTAGCAAATAAATTAAAAGACGATATTTTTGTAACTTGAGTAGTCGATTATATACAGTATGCAAATACATTCTGTATTTAAATTTTCCGCGACCTAAAAAAAAAACCTCGCGACCCAAAAAAGGGTCGCGACCCATATGTTTGGGAAACGCTGGTTTAGATAATGATTAACCATAAAAAAAACGGAGGATATTGAGTTGTATGGTTTCTAGAAAAACAATAGCTAAAAAGTGAGGCTATAAAATAAAAGAAAAAATAAATAAATAAAAACCTTATTTACAATGTCTTCGCGTAACGCTAAATCTACGTAAGGCGATATGCCAGCTTTACCCAAAATTTTTGCACAATAAATAATTTGTAAGTGGTCATTTTAAACAAAGATTTTATAAATATCTTACTCTAAAGGGTATTTATCTATAATTTCGATATAAGAGCAACCGTTTTTTGCAGGTTTCTTCGAACTAAGCAGTTGGGAAAAGTCGAATATACTTAAGCTAAAATTTGTTTTACTTTTTCTATACAAGCAAACATATTTTGGGTTTTTATAACCAGACTTCATGCCGCCATTACAACAATGGCTTTGTTATTATATCCCAACTAAATATTTTGTGAATAAATAGATTAACACATTGAAATTCTTTATATTTTTTATATTTTTCTGTTTATTTCGGTTATAAGAGCTTTCTTTGATTCAAAGTTACGTATTGTGCGTTAAACGCGTTACTTACTAACATAAAAAGATCAAAAATCGAAATACAAAACCATTTTTTTAATTCAAACGGCATATATCGTGGATTTATTAGTTTGTTCTTAGTAGATTTTTTCATAAACAATGCATATTAAACAAATATTTTTTTATTTAATTGTAGTTTTTTGTATGTAGGGTATTAATATTTGCGTTTGTCATGGTTTTTTTTACAATCTGTGGACAAACACATGCTTTATGTTGCGCGACAATTGTGCTAAGTGTTGAAAAAGTTTTTTGTTTTGTTTTTGATTTTACCGATAATTATACATTAATGTCGCTAGAGCAGTTCTACGTAATTTAATAGTGCGTAAGGTTTTTATTTTGTTTTTTACAAATCTCATGTCTTTTATATGATAATAGATGTAAAAACATACAAACTAATAAAAAAAGCAAATTTATTTAATATATTCAAATATGCTTTCAGGGTGCCTGTGTTTTACGTATACATATTGGACGCAAACCTTTTGCAAAAAAACCTTTAGTTTCAGTATTTTGCAAGTTTGCATACCATAAGGCTGTGTTGTAAGTGTTATACGAAAAATCCACGCACTTATAAAAACAAAAAGTGTCAAATTTCACTAAAAAAAATGTCGCTGGCGTCCGTCAAACAACGTATAAAAGCGTCAGGTTTGCTGATGTTCGGTGCGATACTATCAGTATTAATGCGACTTGGCATTAGTGTATGTCTGTAACCGGTTATACTTAAAGGGAGCTGTTTACTGACCGTTATGAGCTTATTTGTTACCAGTTAGCGGTAACTTACATTTTGTTTTCGCCAAAAAAGGCGGTACAAAACAAGGCCTGTTAGGATTTACTTTCTTCTGCTATAAATGCGTACTAACTTCTATTCATGTTAATTAAGTCCTATTGCGGATACATAAAAGCGTAAAAAAATTAAAATAACAAAAAAATTTTGTTACATAGCTAAATACAAATATAAAAAGTTGCTACTGCATATTCGCTTATAAGATGAACAACTACAGTGCATTGTAGATGCCGCCTTTTAATTACGGTATAGTACTTCGCTTTCTTTTATACTAAAATTTCCGGTTCTTTTTATTGTTTAATATTTCAAAAAACACACATAAAAAATAGTTTGTTATGTTTGCATAACATATATTTTTAATATAATTGTATTACTATATGTAACACGTCTTTTAAAAAATGATGAAAGGAGACAAACAAGTAGATAAGCAAACTAAGAACAAATACATATTTATTTTGTATAACCTTACAAAAACAAATAAATAAATAAAAAATAAAAATACCCAGTCGCTTAATTAACAATCAAAAAAACATTAGGATTGGCTAGTATAGAAATACGTATTTACGATAAATTAAAAAAGTACTTTTTTTAAAGATTAGGCTTGCCTATGTATTGTCTTGCGATCCTTTGTTCATTGCAGTTTTTACAAACCAAATTTTCACTTATTTTTTTTTAGATTATAACTTACACAGAATAAATATAGAATAAATATTATAAATTGTATACAAAAACATATGTTTCTAATATAAATTCTGTGAAATCTCAAAAAATAAAAAAATCAAAGAAAAACTTTTTTTTATTTGTTTTTTTTTTCTTAGTCGCTACCTGCAAGTAACGGTTAACTTTAAAAATTTACAAGTTAGTAACCGGTTTATAACCGGTTAGTTAGTAACCGGTTAGTTACCGTGCAACACTACCTGACAGTGTATTTCTAATTTTAATTTGCTTTTTATGGACTAGCTGGGTGGATTAGTTTGAGGCAAAGACTTTATAAGCAAAAACAACGCATAAATATGCAAATTTAATCTCTAACCACGTTAATTACATTTACGAAGCATATTGAGATTTTTTCATTAATTTTAATTTTGATTTTGAGATAAAAACGGGTAAATGAGTTACGCCCTAGAAATGCACAGATAATTTTACTTCGAGGCGTCATAAAGGACTCGATTGGCTTTTTTTTTTAGTTTTATGTAGTAGTAATAGTGCATTGCTTATTACTTAAATGTGTAGATCTTATTATTTCTAGTACGTATAAAGACTTTCGAAAAAATAAAATCAATTACAAACATTTTTAACAGATAATAAAAAAGCCAGCAGTATACATATTTATACCTTTGCGGTTTTTCGATGCACGTTGGCAAGCATCCGTCATAAAGGTCTTCCTTTTTTTGAAGCTAAAAATTTTGCGTGGATTTAATTTACCTAATTATGAGTCATACCACACTTTAACTACAGTTTGCCGTATTTTATATGTAATATGGAACCAACCTTTACATAAAAGGATTTCGTAGTAAATAACTTTAAGAAAAAGAAAAATATCTATGGAAGTAAATTTAGCTCAATCTAGATCATCAAACTTTTTACAAAAATAAAGTGTGTAATTCAAATCATAAAGACATAAAAAACACATAAAAACTATAGCGTTTTGCTTAAATATTTATACTAAAAAATTAAAATGATATAAAAATAGAAAATCTATCATGAGCTCTTTCAATTTGGTACTTGGTTCTTTTAAGTTCAATGGCTTGTGATATTATTTTATTTTTTATGTAATTTAAATTTTGTTGATACACACTAACAGTATAAAATCAAAAAAAATAGTTTTATTATATAGTTTTTTTTATTAAATCATGTAAACTATATGTTGGTTGTCATCTTGCTTTTGTTAAAGAACTTATTGTATTCTTATTGCCATTGTGTTCAAAAGCTAAGATCTTAATATAAAAGTATGGTACAAAACAATATAAAAACAAAGCTTTCGGGAGTTCGCCAATACAAAAACAATTTTGTTTTGCAAAAAACTAATTGGCATTTTGGGCGTAATCGGTCAAAAGTGCAGAAATTGCGATCCGGTATTCGGCATTTTAGAAAAAGCAATGTTTTGTGCATCCCTACTTAGAAAAAATTATCTTTTTGATGCAAAGATTATTATCTTTCAGCTTACAAGCATAGTGATTTTATAAAATACATAAGTCACAAGACAACCACTGTTAAGAAGATGTAGGTTATTATGTACACCAAAAACATTATTCTAAGTAATTTCTGAACCTTTAATCTATCAAACAATGATAAGCACTTACAAAAACTTAAGAATAGGTGGTATTCTATTAAGATTTATATTTAATTATACCTTAACATTAAATTTTACATAAAGAAAAACAGAAATTGCAATTGGATGTAAAATACCAAAGTCGATATGATAAAAAAATACTTTTGTGATAAGATAATATATATTAAATTATTTTAAATTTATTTAAACTTAATAACGAGTTAAATCACAAGAATAACAAAAATAGCATATACTTACAATAAAATCGTGATCAAAAAGTAGAAAAAAAATTGTTCGTAATGATTTTCACATTATGATTTTACATTAAAAACTTAATACTTCCACAGAAAAATAAAATATAGCATCCGCAATAAAAACTATTTGGCAAATTTATTGGTGAAAAAAAGTGCCATCTTGATTTTTGTAGTAGAAAAGTAGACATTTAACCTATTTTTCTATTGCTATTTCATTGTGTTAAATGAAAAAATGCAACTCAAATTTTGTTAAAAATCATAAGACAGCATCTATACTTTTGCTTTATTATCAAAAAAAAAAATCATTTACGCTCTAAAAATGGCAAATAACAGTTAATAAAATAAAAAAATGTCTGATATAAAAAACCCTTTAATTAGATCTTAACTTCCATGAATAGTTTTTTTTTTTGTTTTTGCTATAAAACAAGCCTGTAGTTTACATAAATTAGTTTTGCTTCTTTTTTTGTATATAAAAACGGCAATAAAAATTTATATAAATCAATAAGCAGTTATGCATGCAAGTATAGTGTTGCAAGTACATTAAATGTGTGATATATCTTATTACAAAAACCAATATAATGTTGTTAGTTATTTAAAATCTACTTTATATACAAAAAAAGTCATGTTCCAGTTTTTTAAGGGGATTATATCAGGCGCTTGCCTTTTTTTGTCCATGACGAAAAATAGTAATTAAAATACTAGTTTTTGCGCATTTTTTATGTTTAGTATAATTTTACATTATTTTTTTTTTACAATTTTTGTTCTAGTATAAGCAAAAAATTTTGTTGTAAGCTGCAACATATTTCCCAGTATATAAAGCAATTACAAATGCCGTTAAATGTTTTTTTTGTGTTTTTTGTACAAAATATATTACAGGTATTGACGCAAATTTGCAAACCATAACTTAGAAAAATTTGTACCTTTTAAATTTTATTTTATAAAAAATACAAGATAAATGTTTTGAATAACATATTTACAAAAATTAAAAAAAATACAATATTCGGATAAACTTTTATTTTTATATAAAATTTGTAATTATACATTAGTTTACTTATTGAAAAATGCTTTCAACATATTCAGCGCCTTTTTGATGCGAAACAATACTATGCTGTAAAAATGCCACAAAAATATCCCATAAAAAAAATCGCCTTTATATGTTTTTTCCAGAATAACAGCATGTTTTTATAGACTCTAAAACCATTTTCCAAGTTTTAAAAATATATACAACACTTATTATGTTACCTGCATTTTTAATTTACTTGAACTACCCAAGTTTTTTTAAATTAGAAGGAATCAAAACGACGTTTTTTTTTTATTTTTTTTTTTCAAAATTTATTTCGGAATTAAAAAAAACATATTTTATATTTTGTCTATCAACTGTAGAGAACTACATATAAAAAAATTTAAGTTACATTTCTCTGCGATACAAACGATAAGATCTATGAATAGCCAGTGTTTATCATTAAATCACTGCGAACTCAGATTAACGTTTTTTTTGTCTTTTTTATTGTATATTAATACTTCATTTACAAAATATGATCATATTTTTAGTCTTCATAAAAAGAAACACGACAAAAACTTTATCAATTTTGAATTTTATATCGGTATGTGTAAATAATTAACCTTATACCGACAAAATTTTTTCTATCTACAGCCGTTATATTCTTTTGACGTACAATATATAGTGATACAGTTGTGAACTATATTTTAAGCACAATATACCCTTTTTTAGGCACTATATTTATAGCAAATGAAAATATACAATCGTTAAAGAAAATAAATAATTTGTCTTTTGTTTTTTTCAATATATGTGTCGACGAACCAACCAGAAAGAGATGAAGATTTCACTACTGCGGACTAAAACCCCATTTACACTTGTCGGGAATATAAGCATTTCTCTATTTATTCCTGTTTAACATACCACCCTATGAGTTTTCACTGGGGGCTTAAAAAGTGGCAGAATTTATGATTTTGAGAAAAATAATATCCCTTTAACAAATTATTAGGGCTGGGCGAAATGAAAATTTATATTAATCGTTAACGGAAACCGCGTTAACGCGTTAACTACAGTTAACGTAAAAAAAATCATTATAATTTCACGTTGCATCAATTTTTGCTTTACTTAATGATTAGGGCATTTTTCTAGTTTTATTATATTCTGCCTTTATTCTATCTTGAAAATATAGTGTTAAAAGGCTTTTTTTATTTTATTTGAGTCTTAGTACAATTGCAGCTTTCGTGTCATACAATATACAGGTGGACTTGTATTTAAACATAAGTTCGATGCACTTTATAACTGGTACCTAAATCTTTACTAGTACTTTTTACTTTTATATTGAACAAAAATAAATAAAATAATCGTTGTTAATTGGTTATAAAAATAAAAATATTTTTGTATAAAGCCGTGTTTGTACATTAAATCCCCAATATAATGTTACCAAAATATTTTATTGTTATATTTTGTCGCATTTATCTCTTTGATGGCAATAAAGGCGAAAATATTTTAGTTATAGCGTAATAAAAAATTTTTGAGCTACTATTGTTACGTTTTTTTTTGCATTTTATTCCAGTACTTTACAATTTGATCTTTAAGTAAATCTCATTTTGCATTATTTTATTCTTATGTAATGCACCCATAGAAACAATAAACACAGTCAAAAATAAAACCCGTAAATATAGCTTGTTAAATAAATAAAATAAAAATAATATTAGTCGTTAGGGTAATATATTTTATAAGAGTAATAATTAGGAACCGCGTAATTTTTGCTGCCAGATCATAAAAAAAATATTGATTTTTATATGTTGTATCTTACATATAATTGACAGACACCAAACATAAAGTGTAAGTCCACGACGAGTTAGTGCGGTAAGAGAATTTGTAGTTGTATCAAAAAGTTTTCGCGGCAAATTTTTATTTTTTTAGCAAAACCTGCATATTTTTGTTCGTAATAATAATTTTGACATCATAACAGGTCATTTATTAATCTTTGACAAAACAAAATTGTTCCCTAAATTTTGATTAAAATGCGGAGAAGCTAAAAAAGCGAATCATTTGTATTCAGAAAATTATCCCAGTATTTTAAAGAAACCGGGCGAAAGAAATTATCCGCATAAAAACCGTTATTAGAAAATTTATCTTTTACCCATAACTTTTTTGCCACCAATCAAAGAATACCGCGCCTTATTTTTCTATATTGTACAAAGTAGCGTACTATACGGTAAAAAAAATATTAAGACCTGTGCATATATGTACGGCAAAATAAAAATACAGCTATTATGTTAGTTATTTGTAGAAAAGGGCCGTTTTATTGTTAGTATTTTGTATTAAAAAAAACATTGACAACTTTTTTTTATTGATGTAGAATTTTCTTTCTAATCAGTAATTTATCTGATAAGAAATAAATGATCCACCATCCAAATAAAATAACATCTTATTATTTTTTTATAAAAGTCTACAGCCATCTCGATGATGTGTATTTTGTTTCATTTTATTTATATCGAATATATTTAACAATTTTGTATTCTTACTACAAAGGAAAATCAAATATACTACAAGTATTTGTTTTTATTACAAGATAAAAACATATTTTAGTATTTTTGCAATTGAACCAAAATTACACTTGTTTTGTATAAAAAATTTTTTTGATCAAGTGTTATTGTAACAATAGAACGGACAAAATATCGTTACTTTATAATGAAAATGCTAGGAATGACATATCCAACATGTAAAAAACAATTTTATAGGATTGATTAACAGAACATGGTACTGACATTACAGAAAATGACTATACTGGCGTGTACTTAAGATTGCTATTTTTTAAAAGAAAACGCGTTAACTGTTAACTTTTAACTTTACGTACTCGCGTTAACGGGTGCCCAGCCTTATAAAATTTACAATAAAAAAAATGCCCACTGAATGGCCGAGGCCTTGCCGATAACTGCTGGTCTTAATGATAAGATCTACTGTATGCGACCAGTGTGCAATATTTCGGTTTTTTATCTGATTTCATTTTTCTGGTTTTTACATTTTATAAAAAACCTCGAACCAGATACTATTTTTACTAATTTACGTTGTTTTATAACACAATTGCCCATAATTGGGCATTTTCGCAGTAGAATCATACATAAGAGTGGATTTTTTTACATCCTTTTTTGTATTTTTTAAATTTTCCACTTAAATATAAATTTACTTTACACAGATTTGTATCTAAAAAGTCATGAATTTTACGAACTTGCTATTTGCAAACATTTTTCGATGTAAATTTGAATATAAGGTTTCTTTCTATGAGTACCTTTTTCTTTGAATTCTTTCTTAGTTCTGCATATCTAATTGTTTTAATTAACAAAGGTCAAAATCTAAAAAACTTGATAAACATCTAAATGAAAAAATATAATAATTAAAAGTATAAACCATTTTTGGAGTTTGACATAAACTTTTAAATATATTTTAATGACGCGTTAGTTATAAATTTATTTTTTTTTGTGATTAATAATTTTTTCAATGCTAAAGGCTTATGCAAGTAGAAGACCACTCTGTAAATTAACCGGTATTTGTAAAATAGTAGTGTACAATTTTTTCCTTTTAAAAGAATAAATGTAAAAAATCAATCTAAATAAATAATAGAGATTGTAAAAAAAAATTTTTTTTAATCAAATTGCTTTGATTTTAAGTTCATATATTTCTCATAAATGGCTTTAATACTTTCTATTTTTTTATTGTATATGGGTTTATCACCACATATACGAGTTATACAGGCCTATAAGGGTATGATGCTTGTGGATAAGGTACACATTTTAATTCTTACAAAAACAAGAATGAAACTAGTAAAATATAAGTAAAAAAATATTTTTGTTTGACAAAATGGGTGGAAATGAAGCAGCTGTGATTCCCGAGGATTTACATTAAAAACATCAAAAAAAACAATTGAATAGAAAGAGACGTTTGTGTATGAATACGTTACATGTCATTTATATTCTAGGTAGCATGGTTCTGCATATAATTGTCAATAGTGTTACTTCATTCACATAAGATTCATTTACAATCGCTGAGCGTTCGCTCGTCTTTCACTGAAAGTTAGAGGAAAGTAATTTGAACACTTTCATTTCATGTCACAAGACACAAATAAAAAGTGTATATGGTTTTTTTTTACCTGGGTTCTATTACAAAATATCCTCGCACCGATTTAAGCCTTTAAATATCTTTATTGTTTTTATAAAGACTTGAATGAAGAAAATTTGATCATCGACTAAGAGCGTGCTTGTCATAAGATACTGTATTCTGCCTTTTTATTGGCTTTGTTTCGGTATATTAGACTTGATATATAAAAATGCGTAAATAACACATCTTTTTAGTTTATCTGTAGTATGCAGCTTATCTAATTGTTCTTTTTATAAATCTAAAACTAGTGAAAATACAAAAGAAACCTTTTTTCTCAGTTTTTAGCGTGTTAAGCGTAATTTTTATTTTTTTTTGAACTAAACTTATGTGATGCTAATTTCGTAAAGTATGAACCTTTCGCAAATGATATTGTAAAATTTATATAAATTTAAATAAGAATCCTGGCGTCTTATTTTGCTATCATGGACATAAAATTACCTAGGTCATAAGCATAACAAGTAGTACGATGTATTGCTGGAAAACATATTCTAAAAGTATTTCATGCTGCTGCGCATTGTGCGCCTTTATCCATTACAGTACTTGTATAGTTTTACTTTTACCGTATTTCCTGAATGACTCATATATTCTGCTAGTAGTTTTTTGACTAGTAGTTGTTAATTTTATCTGCTAAGTGTAATTTTATCGATTAAAAACGCGAGATGATGCCTTTTTTACATAAAAATCCGCCAAAAATGCACAACTTTATTTTTCCTGTGTCAAACTCTCATACAAAACAAAAAACGCGGAGTTTTCTATTTTGGAAAGTAATTTTTTTTAAGTAATGTATGCAGCTACGAGAATTTTTTTTTAGTTCGTGGTGCTTAATTTTGTATTTATTTCTACATTTGGTGGCAGAACTTTTAGTTTTTTGCGTCAAATTTTTTTATTGGTATGTTGTTATTTAAAAAAATTCACGTATGGTCTTATTTTTTCAACTACCAAAAAAAAAGGTCATATCATACGTGTAAAATTTATTTGTTTTTTGCTTTTCAGTAAAACATGTTTTTTAGGTATGAATACCATATTGTGTTGTACGTTTTACGTGTACATTACAATGAATACAAAAAACTTTGTTATTTATTAGTCATAAAATTTCATTTCATTTTTTTTCTGTAATACAACAGAGCTTTTGTTCAATATTATAATTTATATTTGGAAAAAAAGAACCACTATTTGCTGGATTTTTCATTTTTATTTTTTTTAAAGTACAAATATCAGATTCATTCAAGTTGAACGCATGTTTTAGTTTTTTGTTAGTTTAAATAGCGCCATAGCATCTTTGGAGAAATAGTATTTTAATATCGCAACACAGTTGTATAAAAGTATATTTTTTTTATACTTTTAAACAATATCTGGAAGCAAACATTTTTTGCGTATCTTTTTTAGTTACTTGTAGTGTTACATTTCATTTATTCCTACATGCATACGGTGCTCTTTGTGTTGGTTCTAATAGTTCATTTACGTCTTATGAGATAAGTTTATAATATTTTTTTTTACTTCTATGCTTTTGTGCATTATCAGGTACTGTTCAATCATGCATAATGTTTTTGCTAGTGTAAACCGCAGTTTCAGAAGTTCGTTTTTTGTGATCATTTTTTATATGATTTTGCATCGCTTTTTTCACTTTTCTATGTAACATTGTCAACATCGTTTTATTACTGTAAATCTCAACTGGTTGTGCAATTTATGGCTCACAATGTGGCTTTGTCTATTTATGTCATGATGCATGTTCTTATAAGTGCATTAATTTAACAATTACACTGGGTTAAAGTTTATAGACGCTTTTTTATTGCAAGCCCTTTTTTTGTTTCTTCACTGCGGTTTTCTGCTATTAACGTTAAGTTTGTATTCACGGACAAGCGTATCGGGCAATATATTTTGTTTCTTTATCTACATTCTTTATCTATCTGGTATATTTTGCTTATCTTCTCTTTTTCTTAAGACATTCGCGGGGCAAATATATCTCTTTTTAAACTGGGATTCCTGTAAAAAAGGCGGTATACTTATTAAGTAAAACACTTTTGTATAAAATTATAAAAAGCCATGTAGTTAATATAGTAATACTAACAGCAGAACAAACAAAAATGTCTGAATAAGAGTTTTATCATTCCAAAAAAAAAAAAATGCTGCTTTTGTTTGCTACTTAGACCATGTATTTTAGTCCCCATAGGTGCATCTACAGCTGTAGTCATGATAATATTTTGCACATGAATAAAAGTGTTAAATATAAATTTTATCGTATTTTTTAAAACCCAAGGGGTATTTTTTCTTTGGTTAAACAAAGTTTACTGCAAGTGTTTTTTTCTATATGGCTAAGCCGTGTATAAAATTATTACCATCAATTTGATGTTTCTTTTGGCGGCCTTATTTTCTACACTCCAGTCCGCAAGATCAAAAGAATGAAACCCGTGACATCGCAATGTAAACAATAAGCATAGTAAAAGCTAAATAACACATATTTGTACGTCTTCAAAAGCATCGATGAGCAGAAATTTGTTTGCGTATGATTTTTTCGGATAAAAATACTCCGTTTTAAAAAAAACATGTCCCCTTTTTGTAATATTATATTTGCACGTATATATGTATACAAAAAAATATAATTTTAGATGTGGTAATTTAACATTTATATATATATATTATATGGAACAAATAAAAAAAAAATTAC
>JAQFYM010003462.1:0-18586 GCA_034694785.1 Agrenia bidenticulata | reverse complement strand
CGATGTTCTGATTGTTAATTGTATATAAAAAAAAAGTTAGAAAAAATAACGAGCATTTTTTGTTTACCAAATGCCACGATTTCATTTTGTATCCAAATACCGTTACAAGACGTCTTATAAGCGTTGCTTTATGCTGTAAACTATATTGAAGTATATTATTTTTTTGCTTTAATTTTCTAATTTTTATAAGTACAATAAGAACGTTAAAAAATAAAGTACAAACAAAAAATAAAAAAAAAGTTTGTTGAAGTTTTTTAAATCTTGTATTAATCGTATAAAGGATTTATACCCATACACTTTCTCAAGCAAATACTATGCATCTGTTTGCTTTGAGTTGTAGATGGCCTCGATTTGTACCTAGCTAGTGTAAATTACGCTTCAAAAATAACCAGAATCCTTCGATATTTTGAGTATGAACTCCGGTCTCTCGGTTTACAAAGTTCTTTTTGTGGCATACGGTATAATGCACGTAATTAAAAGCCGGCAGCATTCGCAGTGCTTTTATGTAGGTTTTCCGAGTATCACTATAAATTATAATTTTAGCAATAAACGTCTTGAAATTACTTCAGCGAGGGTATAACAGCTTTTATCTTCAAAAAATTCAAAAAAGTATTTGTTGCTATTGTTTTGTTCTACCCCCCCCCAAACACCCATTCTTGCCCGGCTTAAAATCTTCCTTTATTGTTTTTTCTCTGCATGCAGAGTGCCTCGTCCACCATAACTACGACGCCATATCCCTCAATTTGCGCTACCGAGTCAGATTCTTTAGGTTCCGCTGTTCTTACGTTTAATTTATTATATCGTTTCTGCATTGTTGTGGCATTAGTATCAATATCATACAGAACAATTTGCGCTGGAATCATTCTTGCATAGTCAAAAACCACATTTAAATATTGTTCGTTTGTCAGTTTGTGTTTTCGGTTGATATTGCTGAAAAGCACTACATTTTTAAAATTACATCTTTTGGCATTTCTTATCTTTAACATAAATATTTCAGGTTTTGAAAGTCCAAGTTTGCCGGTTCACTACAAGATTCACAAGGAATATTCAGTTTCATACCCATGTTTATAAAAAACACATAGTGTTGCTCTTTGTATAAGATTGTGGTAACCTCGTTTCTTATATTATAAGGGTTAGAGTGTTTTTTTATTTATGCTTATTTTTTTCACAAAAAGTCTTTGATTTCTAAAGATTCTTCGCAAAAATTTTTTATTACAAACTCTTCCTTTATTTATTTTTAATTTCATTTCACGCATTCGCTAGCCTGTAGTTATTTAAATAGTTGCGATAGGATTTATCTGTTTTTTGGTTTTTGCAACGTATTTTTAAAGTATTGCTGTTTGTTGTATTCGTTTGTTCTACATTTTTTTTATTTTTTGTATACTTTTTTTAAAAGTACCGATATATGGGGGTGTAATAATTGCATTTTATTTCATTTTTTTATTTTCGTCATTCATATAAATTTATAGTAAAAAATTCCCAAAATGGAATATTTGGTTGTTTGGCGTTTTTTTAATAAAATACTTTTGTTGTTTATAAATATCATATATAAGTATTCTTTATTTTGTATTTTTGTTATTTTTTATGAGTTTAGCATTCGCTTTTCATTTTTTTTATTAATTTCAAAAAATGGAAATTAGGTTAATTGGTATCTTAAAGCCTATTAACCTTAATGCCATTCTGGTATTTGTATTGATTACCTTAGATAATTTCACCCATATTTTCCATAAAAAAATTTGCCAAATATTGCAGTTAATATAAAAATATCAGATCATTTGGTTCTAAATTAGAATATCATTTGATAAATTGTATTTTTATATTGAGCTACCTTCTTATGCCTCTATAATGTTACAAGTATATTGTTTGATTGCGATTTTTACAGATTTTTCTAATTGCTCCAATATAAAATCAACGAAGTTAAAATTATATAAGTTAATATGCAGTAAACATGGCGATTTTATAACAAAATGTCATATTAAAGACGAGCACCTTCTTAAGATTGCATTCGAGGCAGTAAAAACAGCTTCAATTACAAGGAGTTTAAACAAAATGTACCTCTAGTTAAAGTACTTGAAAGGTTACAAATGATTGATGATGGTATATAAAAAACGCTGTCAGGTATTGTTCGTGTACAAGCCCGTTTTAAATACAGATGCAAGTCTGTAGCGTTAGCGAATGACTATTTGCGGAAAATTTTCAATTCAAAGACATAAATGGAAGCCTTAAGTATTATAATAGACTGTCTTAAAGAATATAAATAATTATTGACTGCAACGGATCTTGAATTAATAGATGATTGTATATATTATGAGTTTATGGCATTTTAAAACAAAATTGATGAATACATTACTTGCTTAAGCATCATCCAAGCCTTTAAAATCATTTGTTACGCCAGTTATGTGTCAGATTTTACAATTTACACGTGAGCAAACTAAAGGAAGTAATTGCGGACAATGGACAAGAAGGCTATAATACATATTTGTTACTTACGTGTTGACCATGATGTGTCTTGCTATACACGATTTTTGCTTTTAAAATAATTAAAAACCTATGAAATAGCTGGCTGCGCCTTCCGAAGGTGTTAATATTTAAAAGTAAGAAAACATGTCATTATTAAAATATACATGTTTTTTTTTGAAAAGTTTATATAAATCCTTATTTTTTCCTTGATCCAAAAAGATCTCATTACGTATTCTTCACCAAATTAACATGTTTTTATTTCTTAATATATGCTTTATCGTGAATTTTACAAAAATTTGCGAAAAAAACTTTTTTTGGGAAAAAAGTTAGACATTCGATACCTAGTAAATACGTTTCTTACAAAATTACAAAAAAAACAGGAAGTTTTATGCAGAGAAAACAACTACAGTGTAATTTTTGTCTTTATAAAGTAGAATGCCTATAGTCGTTTTCACCAAAATATGGTGGTTTTTAAAAAAGCACATATGTGAGAAAAACCATTTATTATGATCAAATAATTCAATATAACAAAAAAAGCTTATTAACAATAGATTCAGTTATAGCTATCGTTACAGACATTACTAGTTTCAATACCCCACAGATCAAATCAGTACCATGATTAGAAGCAACAACTTTTGAATAACTAAAACACATAAAAAAGGATAAAAAAACAATTATTAATTAAAATAAGGGTAAATCTGCGTTTATTCTGTCAAATAAAAAAAGAAAATTTAATTTTCCTCTCACCAGTAAAAATAAAATAAATACAATATAAGAATTGTAATGTTTAAACCTACATTTTACTGGCCTATGATCAGGGATCGAACTATTGTTTTGTTTGTTGTATTAAAAAAATTAATGAAAATAAATATATTGTGTCGTCAACATTGGGCATATTTAAAGCGGTACTGGGAGGGGGCGGGGGGATCGGGACGGGAGGGAAGTGCTAGCGATGCTACAGAGTCGTCGGCGCGTAAAGAACATTTTTTCGCTTTGTGTGAAAAGAGGGGTCCAATTTATAGATCGAATTTGCTATAAAACTGACTAGTATATTTTTTTTTTTGAAAAATGTAAAATTCTTGAAAGTTTTTTGTTAAGTCTTGTTTTAAATGCTATATCAGAACAAACTCGCGTTTATCATGTTTTTTTAGCTACGCTGCTGATTGCCAATACTCCATAAAAAATAATCAAACCGTAGTATACAACTGTGCGCGCCAAAAATGCTTTTAAAATATGTTGTATTAAATTGTAGATATAAGCTGCTATCATTATCGTTTTTTAGGGTATTAGCTTCGATATAGTACGAGCTTTATACTTGTTATATAAAGATGTGCCGCAAACATAAAAAACCTGTATTCTTAAATGCTGTTTTATTTACGTTTAAATCCTACATTTACAATTACCGACAATTATACCTAATAAAATATACTTTTTTCAAATTTAGTGTATGCTCTAAATACACCACTAAAAACGGGTAATAATTAGTAATTTTAATAAGAAACCGTTACTTTGCGGTCTCAAAAAAAACTAAAAATACAAAAAAAAACAAAAAAAAAACCGATGATATTATCACTGAAATTGTTTTTGTGTATTTAAATTGTTAAAATATGTTATTCAGTCTTTTTTATCCCCTAAAATCTTTCTTATTCTACTGTTGTGTAAGTTAAAAACCGAATTCATCCATATGAATTTGGCTGTGAAGTTGTAAATAACAAACAAAACCAGAGCAAATATATAGCGGCATCACATACTTTTTATTAATATGCTTAGATTTATCGGTAATTACATTTTTGCATACGAATTATTACAAAAATTGTTTAATCGAACCCTTACGACTAGTTATTTTTTTAGATAGTATATTTTTCTTTTGTATTTGCAAGGGCTAAAAAAATAGTATATTGTTTCTAATTTTCAATTCTACTCGGTTGTCACCTTTCTTCTCCTGTGAAAAAATGTGTTTTTAATCAGGGGCCTTCAATGTGTTGGTATGCGATCACTTTTGCAATTACGTTTGTCTAAAAATCGCACAAATGCAAATAAGAGAAAAATCGGATGTAAATGCCCAAATACATATGAAGGATAAAGGTGGGGTCAAAGATTTTACGAGTGCTGTGCGTATTGCTGTGAACAAAACATAAAACAATATTTCTGTTAACAGCGACTCAACAATTAAAAATGTTACAATACCATCCGTCGACACATCAAATGCAGACAATTCGGCCAACAAGCCAAATAAATTTAATTGAAAATTTAAAGACACATATTTTATGCTAGGGTTATCTTGTGAAGTAATAAGCAATTCAAAATGACCAATATGTTTTCTTTGTTCAGTTATATTTAAAAATTCGATGACGAGTACGATTTAACTAAACATGCATCAAAGCAGATTTATAATGATACAATCAACTCATGTCCCGAGTGTCTCAATGAAAAATAAAAATTATATAAAGAGGCCAATGATCACAGTTTAAATGAAAGTAGGGTACCAATAATATATGATTCAGTTATCGTTTTTACAAATAAAATAGCGTTCATTTTAGTAAAAAAGCAGCAGCCGTACCCAACAGCGCAAAACACAATCTTGCCCATTTTGAAAGAATTTGTTGAGTTGATTTGCAATAGTCATTCTAAACATGTAATTAAAAATTTAAAAGTTCTAGGTAATAGTATTTCTAGGCGAGTTAATACACAAGGGAAATATTTAACGACAGAATTAATACAAAAGATACGAAAATCTGAAAAACTTCCCATTGCAACTCGAGTAATCAACAGATTTAAGCAAACAGTTTAAACTTTTATGCTTTGTTCGCTGTTTTAATACCAATTAATTAAAAGAAGCGTTATTGTTTTGCATTCCTGTAGGGGTTCCTACATTGGCAGTTAGTTTCTCTGCACTGTCATGAGCTTTTTCGGTTTAATTAATCTTGATTGTAAAAAATGCATTCAGATGTGCACTGATGGTGCAGCCTCATTACCAGACTCAAAAAACGGGTTTTGCAAGCTCATCGTCGATAAATTCTTAAATACGACTTTTACTCACTGCATGATTCATCGATTAATGTTAGAGAATGAGAGCCTTTATGAAAACATTACGAAGATAATTAATACAGTGATTCAGATGATTAACTACATTAAAAATCTCCCAAAAAGGATAAACAGATTAAAAACAATAACATGTGCAATATCCGGCAAGGAAATTGTAGCTTTTAACTTGACTTGTGACAGGCTGGTCGTCCCAAGGAAATCCACGCTTAAGGTTTAAAGCCGTTTTGGCTATACTAATAAGATTTTATACTGAAGAATAAAGATCATAATTTTGAGTTAAGTGTTTCTTTGATAAATGATAATTGTTGTTTGCAATTAAACTTTTGCTGTATATTTTTTTTGTATTTATTAAGGTGGTTTTACAGCTCCAAGGAAATAATCAAACTTACATATATTGTAATTCCTATATTCAATGCTACAGGGTGAAAATGAGCCTCTAAAAGATGCCTTAACAATAATAATTTTGAAATTGGCCCAAACTTGACCGAGCATACGATTTCTGCTGAAAACAAAAAAAGGATAAAGAATCATTGTCATCTATAGGCACGAAATGAATCAAATATTTACCAGAACCCGTAAATACTAATGATTACTTTGTATTTTTTCCTTTTACCTAACATGAAATTTTGCTTTCGGATCTTTTCCCTATACAAATTGAACAACTTATAAACATAACGCACGACCTTAATGCAACAAACGAATATTTATCTCTATGATTTTTGGTTTTTTGGGACAGATGTCGCGATTTATATCCGGATATTTCAGATCATTGTATATGATTGTGTATTCAGTTAGCAACTAATTACTTATGTTGCCAGATGTTATCCGCAATGAAAAACGTTAAAAGTATTTATAGAAAAAGAATCAAGAATTTTGAAGAAAATCTACGCATTGTAAATGCTGATAATGGTATATATATTAATAAAATACGCCAAAAATAATTTCTCACTAATTTACGCAAGATTATTATATATGTGTTCTTCAAAAAATTTATGTGCTTGCATTCTTACAAATTTGACGACCCCTGTATTAAATATATATAATTTTAGCGAATGTACGTTAAAACGAAAGAAAAAAAAAAATCATTAGGCAGTGTTACAACTTTTATAAAAAAATAAAACGTAAATTATAAAGGAGAAAAAAATCAAAAGTGAAAAAACGATTTTAAATACCTTATTTATGTACAAAAAAGTGTGGTTTAAGTATTGTAAGCATGATGCAAAAAACGCACTTATTGTATATCGCAGCCATAACAAAGTTTTTTATTATTATTTATGCTAGTAAGTATCCTTAAAATAAACATATCAATGATAAAACATGTTTACGCAAATGTCCAACGAAAAAGAGTAATCATCAGCAGTTCTACTCTTTTGTACGTGATTTTTTGCTTAAAAATAAAGTAAGTAACCGCTAACCGGTAACCGCACCGCTAAACGGTTACCTAAACGCTCAGCACAGTAGTCCGAGATCTTTTTTTTGTATTTCGACTGGTTACCAACATACACGCGTCTTTTCATAGTTCAAACGTAGTGTCCTTTTTAACGTTCGAGGTTAATTCATGTTTTAATTGATTCCATCATTTCGAACTCTTTACATTCTTTATAAATTTTAAAGCACACTAAAAAAATAGTGTGGGAAAAAGGAAACAATCTTTATAGTAATTTAATATTTTTTATTTTTTTTACCTATTACAACTGCTTTTAAAGACTTATTTCTACCCATTTTTCTTTCTCACAACGATTTCCTTTTTTTGTGTCTTTACTTTGTCTAAATAGTGCCTTTTTTAATAATTACTACATGGTTCAAAGTTATGGGTATGTGAAGAGTAGGGGACATTATCGACAAATCTTGGAACGTTTATTCCTCTGTTGCATTGTTAAGATAAAAGGCGTACCGCACCAGCATTAAAGGCAAATATTTTTGTCTAAATGTAAGTAAAGAGTCAAATCTTATTTTACCATAGTTTTTGTCCTGAACACTTTTCTTTTTAAAAAAAGATTACATTTGAATATTTTAAATATAATATTTGCGTTATAACGGCGTGTATGTTTTTATAAAGAGGTAAATATACTGAAGTTTTAAAAGAAGTAAGTACTTTTTGGTTGTATTTTTACACGAATAAAATCGGTTGTTTTTTGCCAGTAGGTAAAATTTTGTTTTTATGGACTAAAAAACAAAACGTCAAGATATTTAAACGCACCTTAGCTTATCTAAAAGTAAATTTGTATATGTAGCTTGCTTATAGTTAAATGTGATGGTTTTATTTTTTTAAAGCTATATAAAGTTTTATTGTCTATTTATGTTCATAATTTATTTTTAGTAGTAAACTAAATTTATCTATGAATATTATAATTATACCTAAAAGCAAAAAAAACGCCTTAATTGAAGTATGATATGTAATAAAAAGAAGTATAACACGGTAGTCAAATGTTAAGTACGCAAAGCTAAATGTTTATAGTTATAAAAAATTATGTGAAATAAAAAAAAATAGCTAATTATGTTGTTATTTTATAAATATAAAACTTTTTTTATTACCTTGTTATATTGACCCACGGGGGACCAAGTTAACTTTCGGAACCGTATTTCTTTTGTTAAGGTATGTTATTTTTTAAGCCGGTTAAAAAAAAAAATCGACTTAAAATATTTTGACTCCTGCATACGGACCAGACTATTTTACATAAATTTTTAAAAAAGAGACAAATTATAAAAACAATCACCGCAAAAGAAAAGATAAATATAAACCATTCATGTTTTCAAAGTTAACATAAAAAAAAGAGAGAATTTAGTGTTTCAATATTAAGATTTCATCTAGATGATTATAAATTTATTTGTATTTTATATAGTGAATTCTACTGCACGTAAGGTGCATGGATAATATACAGAATTTATACTCTGTACCACAACTTGTTCAAACTAATCTAGCAAAGAGTAAAACCGGTATCTGTATGCAAAACACGATCTAACTATCTATGAAATATCTTTATCGATATACTTTCTTATAGTTTCTTATAGTTTTTATTGTTTAAAATTATCTAGATTCTCCTTTTAAAGCTTTTTTTCCCATGTGAAACATATTTAAACCTTTGACAAAAGATAATTGGATCATTTAACTCATATCATGTATATATTATAAAGTTTTGTATTAAGAAAGTGTGTATTTAAACTGTTTTAAAAAATTTTTATATATGAATACGATGAAGTTGATCAAAATTCCCATCTTACTTCTAAAGGCAATTTAGGAAATCCAATTTTTGTTTGACTAGATGAAAGGGTCCGCAATTTCAAATTCATCTAAGAATTTTGTCAACATACTTGTAAATAATTTTTTTTTTTTGGATTTCTCTTATTTAAAACACGCAAAGTTGTGCATCCCGCTAGCTAAAGATGTTACATGTTATGCATAAATGCACTTTTTCTTGCGTCTATTACCGACTGATGAGCTGTAAAATTGCAATATCTGTAATTAGAACACACAAGTACTGCTATTCGCTGTGTATTTTATTTTTCATATATGTAAAATATATAACATATATGTAAAATACAAAACATATATGTTAACTAATACAAAAAATATAAAGTTTAACAATATCTGTTTACATATATGTATACATTAGATTTTTGAATTTTTTTTACATAGTGGGGTTTCAAATATATGCAATAAAAATTACACAAAGTTTAAATATAAGTTTTTTTGGTTTATCTATCAATACCCATAGTATATAAAAAAAAATGCAAGGAATAGATGCGACCATTTTTGTAGCAGTAGTAGCGAGAGCAAGTGTGAACGCTTGCTCAGAGTCGCATTTACGGGGAAAAGGGGGTTAGCATTTTTAACCCAATTTTTTTTTTATAAAAAATTTTGTTCTTTTAAACAAACAGCAAAATAAATTTGCTTTAAGATGCAATATTGACCCATAGTCAATATATCAAAAATTAAGAATAGTTTGAATACAAATTTTGATTAAAAGCTTTCATTTTTGCTTTTAAAATGTTTATTTACATATCATTATATAAATAAGCTAATGATATGTTTTTATATTCTTTTGAATAGTTTGTTGAACTAAAAATATAGTTTTTAATTAGAAAACGAACAGTTAAAAAGTTGTTAATTTAGCAGGATTATTTTTAATACTATTTTAAGTGCCCTGTTACAGAAAATAGTCAAATATTTGTAAAACTGCAAGTAAACAAAAATAGCATGTGTAATTGTTAAAAAATATGCATAATTACACATTTTTTTATTAAATTGATGCAAAAAATATAGTTGTACATTTTTTATAATCAGTAGATTGTATAAATAATTTAAACTACTTTTTAAGTACAAGGATTTTTACATTTTATATGTTTATTCTAAATCCTACTAGGTTTCACTATATAGACTAAGAGAAAACTAACATGTTCTACACACTTGAAGTGCTAAAGCCATTTCTATTGATATTTAAACGTCTTTAATATTCTGTATTTTTTTAGTAAGTTACAACTAGGCCCGGGTAAACATTTTACTTTTTTTTACATACAAATGAACGGCAAAAAAATCGGCACAAAAATTGACAATTTATATGGCTTTTATAAAAGGCATGTGTAAAAGGGTTTTTAATTGCTATATTTTTATTACTTGCGCGTGTACTTGTTTCAAGCTATTTTACTTGTCCGAAACAAAAAAAAAAGCCAAGTAATGATACGTCGATAAAAAACCGAAAAAAACTAAAATTGTACATAGACATTTTTTATCTGTAGCATATTATATGTTTAATCGCTTTTGATTGTGTTTTAGTTTAATTTAAACGGGATTTTTTTGAGCCCGTTCAAATTTGTTGTTGAAAGAATTCTCCGTAAAAATAGGTACCCAAAAGATACATCTAAACGCAAAAAAACAAGCTGGACCTGCGTTGTTTGTAATTTTAGTGTTTCTAAAATAAACGGTATGTCCCTTCTTTGCTTATAACCTTTTTTAATTGTAAAAAAAAGTAAAAAATCGGTTTTTCTAAAAAAAAAATCGGGGTGCCGATTTTTTTTACCGGCCTTAGTTATATTTAGAAAAAAAGTCCAAAAACAAAAAAAAAAAAATCAGTTTGGTTAGTAAATTTTTATCTCAGCTTGTTTTATATAGTAGTTAGTTGCATTAATGCGAAAATGCATATATGAGTTATTTGTTTGCTAGTTTTACTTTTTAAAGAGGATATACGTTCAAAGCTTTTTTTTACATATTTAAATGACAGAGCAGCAATAAATTAATATCAAATTTTTAAGAAAGTATATTTTGTTTGTATTTTTGTATTAACTTTTTACTCCACTGATACAATATTTTTTGCATAATGATTTGTTAGTTTTTTGTTTTGTGAAAAAAAAGCATCTAACAAAAATGACTGTAATTTTGGTAAATTATACAGTATCTTTCCTAATAATATGTTGCAAGTGTACCATGATTAGGGATGGGCAGATTCTACCTTTTCAAAATATGGAGAATATTCTCGGTTACGGTAATTTGTGAGAATAATCTTTCACTGATATATTTGGTACAATAAATTCTAGATGGTATAAAATCCCGAAAGATTTTACAACAAAAAACAAAAAATTGGAAAATTTGGCATAAAAGCGTTCAAATTGCTATTTGTATACGGAAATTCATTATCATAGCAGTTTTATTAATCAATTTTTAGGTTTCGTAATCAAAACATGTTACACTAATACTCTAAATAAGTAGGCTTAAAGCAATTTTCTTCTTTAAAAATTGCAATCCAACTATTATTAGCACATCTAAGAAAAATAAAACAAAACTTTTTTTGTAAAATAAAGTAGAGTAATATACGCCTTCAAAGGGAATTTGGATTTAACGTGGGTTTTTCTACTCGAATTATTTTTAAGTTATCTTAAAAGTATTGATAAAAAGATACTAATCTTAAGTTTATATTTAAAACACATGAATGCTATTGTTTTTATTTGGATAGTTGATATATATTGATTCATGATTATATTTACTGAGTGTATTTAATGTACTGTTTTACAAATTAAAATGTATACTGAAAATGGTGTATTGATAAACAAATTGCATCTTTCATGTAAAAAAGAAAAAATCGGGCCTAAAAAAATGTAAGGTTGTAATAATAGTACCCTCTACAGTGGCGCGTTTTAAACGGTTATTTTTTTATTTTACAATTACTTATGTGTATAAATAAATATTGCATAATATCCTTTACAGACTTTCTATTTTTATCTACACAACTTGTATTTAATAAAGTGAGTCAATGCGTACAAAAACCCAGGAAAGCTTTTTTAAAAGATTTTTAAAAATAATAGCTGTACAAATATGCAATACTGCAAATTCATGTAGTTCTTCTTTGTAAAAGAGCATCTTGGTAGTGCCATTTATTGCGATGTATATACTAGGTCAAAAAGGTTTGCTAAATAAGCACGTTTAATTCCATGATCTTATAGTAAAATGGTATATAAAAAGTATTTTTAGTTACAATTTAAACCGGAAGCCATTATTTTGTTTTACTTCGAGGATATAACATCATTTTTGTGTATTTCCTAAACATACTTTAGATAATTAAAACCATTTATTTTACTTGTATTACACCAATATTTGTATGTTACTAGTAATTACAACGTACTTTATTGCACAAACGCAGCGTCTGCTGTAATTTTTATCTAGCTTTCAGTTTACCGGTATATAGTCCCATACGGAAATACAAGGAAACACTGAAAGTGAAATAGAAAATGAAAAGATTATATTTTTCTTACTAAGTTGTAAGATGTATATGATCTGCTGTTTGTTCTTAAAGTTTAAGAGAACTTTTTATCTAGTACGTATTGGTTTAGTTGCTATTTTTTGACAACAAAAAATAAGAAATCCAAAAGAAAATTACCAAATGGTAATTTTCAAAAAAGGGTCAGGAATATTCTCGGGTAATTACCACAAAAAATTGAATATTCTCTTGTGAATATTCTCATGCCCATCCTAACCATGATACAAGTGTCTACACATTCCATGTAAGCCTTTTTTTGATTCTATGAGTTTACAATGCAAAATTTAAGATAATATACGCGAAAACATAGGTACGTCTCTTTGATTTTTTTGTTATTTTACAGTATATTTTTTTCGAAGCAAAATATACTAAATCATAAACAGGATTAAAGTACTGGCGTTCTTAAAAATTTTTTGAAATCTTGCAATCGGGCCCTTAAAAAAATCCGCTCCGGCGTTACAGGGCGCTTACCCTTTTCTGAGCTTGCTAGACTCAATGTTGCTGTTATATTTTATTTACACAAATGAAAGTTATCTATATTCAAATGAATTATATTGTAATAATCTAGTAAATGCAAAGCCTGACAATTATAAACAATTATACGCCTACAAAGCACCTTTTTATAAATTTTTTAGCATGTACGTAAGCTTGTATCTAGCAAAATACAGAGGAGTATTTTTCCAAGGCTTTTGCAGTATTTTGTTGCTATCCCGAAACAAATAAGCTACGACGATTGTTTAAAAACGAATAGTGTTTATACACGGTTTTTTTGCGATTTTGAATTTTTATGTGAACAATTTTATATTTTCCACCATGGAATTATTATTAAGTGAACCCACAGAAGAAGAAATCAGGCATATATTTAAATAAACATAACTTATAGCTGCTTTAATATAATATTGCAACTTAAAGACAGGATTGTAGTTGCATTAAAAATATACACAAAATTTCGCTGAAATGAATTGCACTGCAGAAAAATGCAACTTGCATATAATTTTATAGCAGCTGTTGACAATTTACATTGTTATTTATATGTTACTGGAGAAGCGGCACAATTGATATACCGATTCACGATGCTACAGAATTCCAGTTTGGCCGTTCGGTATAAAAATCAGCTGCAAGATTTTCACTATGTCGCAGATTCTGAGTACCGGCAGAGACGAATAATTTACACTATTACTTAAAACTTTCAATGACAAACATGCTTTCTAAAAAAAAAATTATCTTGCAAAGAAGCAGGACATAATGTGCAATAGAAGGATTAAAAAATAAATAAAAAATGTTTGATGCTGAAAAGAACTGGTAGGTTATATTCTGTCATAAAGATGTAGTATTTACTATAGTGATGATTCATATTTTATAAAGAATAATTAAAAAAGAAATTATTAATAATATTTATTTTTTCATTTTTAATGAACTTTGGAGAATTGGCTTAGGATTTTTTGCACTTTCAATATAATTTTTTTTTCTGTCTCTACTAAACAGATCTTTCATACATGTCATACCTTAAACTTGATTATTCTTTCTTTTTCTTTTCCCCAATACTTTACATATTTTCATTTAAACTAATTCAGCCATCAGCTCTAAGACTATACTTGTATACGCTTTTTTATTGATGGTTATACTATTAAGTTTACCTTTTAGTTTGCCATCACCTCTTTTCTAGCTGTATCATGTATATGCATTTAAAGCCCGTTGTCTGGCTACCTACAAGTTCTTTACAAACCCTTACAATGCCCCTATTGCCTATATAAGACCCAGCTGCCAATTTACTGTATAACCGCGATTTTGATTCATTAGCGTAATTTTTATGGCGGCCGCAGAAAACCCGTTCCTCTTTACTTTGCAACATCGGCCCAGTGTTTGCTTTTAGCGAAGTCACTATCGCTACAAGCTGCAAGGTATTATCCGCCCGTATTATGACTTGTCCGAATCAATTGCTGTGAGCTAGCTCCACTAAATTTTTGTTTTTTCTATAGTTGTCAGGGCTATTTCACTTGCAATTGTACTGTAAAAAGACTACTACATATATCCGTATAACCCGTTGTTGCTGGCGTGCTATACTATAATTAATTTTAATTATCAATGCAGTTGATCTCGTTTGGTTTTGCTTTTTTTTTGGCGATTGGTCCATTTAATAAAGGGTTTAGGAGAAGAAAAAATAAAAATATCCCCAGAAGAATCAAAAAAGATACAAAAAAAATGTGTAAATTATGCAGATGTTTGAATAAAATACATATTTAGTACCAAATATGTTTTTTTAGATATACATATATGCAATTAAAAATACACTTGTTATAATACTTTTTCGTTTAACAATATACTCTCCACGTTTAAAAATATGTTTATTTTTTTCTCCTTAATTTGCGTTCAGCAATGAGATTCTCGTTTGAAGGAAATATTCAAGAAAATGAACACTGACCATAAATTCCTACTCAAAATGCAGAACACTCAAGTATATTATGTCAAAAAAAGACTTTATGTATTTTTTAGAACTTTAGTTATGAAGATCATGATTTAGAAATACGAAGAAAGGGTGCCTATCAATGGAGAAAAGAAAATGGCATGAGCCTTATATAAGAGTATATTTGCAAGTCACAAAAGAGTACTAATGACTAACAAAAATATTATCACTTTTTTACGGCAGTTAAAGTCCAACATAATATATAAATAATCAGATAATACTTTAAATGGACATAAGGCCTAAATAAACGCCATGTTTTTAGCTAGAATCACATAAAAAGACTTTTTTTAGATAGAAGTTGTTTATAAATACAACTTACTTAGGATACTTTCTATATATATTATAAAATAAATAACAAATAATGCGAATGTCGATTTTTGCAACTTTAAAAAAGCGAAAAATAACTTGTTATTTATTTAAACCTTAAAAAAAGATTCAATAAACGAAAAATACTCGGCGCATATATTCCTATACCAAATAATTTTCTTTTTCCCTATATGCATAAGATTATAAGCGTTTTCGTGTACTTTTGCACTTGATACTGCTGCATTTTGCAATGACATAAATACGTGATGTAGCTTTTTATAAGAAAAAACTCTAAATGAGCTGCAAAAAATGTGAGTACATTATCTATCGTTTTCAAAGATGCTTGCTACTGTAAGGCCTGCATTGATGCGAAATATCATACATCAAGAACATGTAAATCTGGTATATTTGGGGGTTGAAATATTAAATTAAATAAAAAGCGCTTTCTATTATCATTAATATAAATGGTACAATTTTTTAAGTTGTAAATGCAGATTTATATTGTTGTAATGATATATTTTTGCAAAAACTTACAGGTCATTTTGCTTTTATTGCAAGAATAACTTTTTCTTTTTGTACAATTATAGATAAAATCCTAATAATTGCATATGGTTGTAGTATCGGTGTTCCCTAGGTCTGTTATGTTGTCAGCGAACTGCTGGTTCCTAATGTACGCAGACAAGATTATAATATTCATATCAAATATACAATTGCTGTGTGAATCATAAACTGGACTAGCTACCACAGCCAAAAAAATTACCTTTGTCTAAAGTGGTTACCTGTTGTGCTACGATGTGGTCGTTCCTCATCTGAAAGAAAATATTATAGATTATAGATTATAGTATTTTATAACCACTTTATGTCGTAATGCACACAGTTAAACAATTTTACTACCTATACTGTTTTCTTACAATATTTCTTAACAAAAAACTTCCTGCTCTTATGTTTTTTTTGTAAGAAGGGTGTGATAGCATTAGATCCAGGAAAATTACTTTTTCTTTTTTAATATTAACAATTTTTTTTATTAGAATGCGATTTTATCTAGAAAATGATCTAAATTTACTTCACCTATGAACAAGTACTTTCTTTATTTTTTTAATAATATTTATCCTGTCAATTTTTATCCTGTCAATTTTTGTTTTATTTGCCCCTTTTTTGCCCTTTTCGATCTAACCGCAATAATTGTTACGTTGAAAGCGAGATAGTTTTTAAAAAATTCATATTTTTGTTTCGAACCCTGTGGATTCGTGTAATTCATTAGCAATTTTTGTTACCATGCCTTTCTTGGGCACTTTTTTTTTTTGATTTTTGTAAGAAGTCGTTGCAATATACCCTCTATTTATTTTTGAGTTTATATTTTGGTGTCTGATAGTTAGATCTTATACATTGTTTCTAAGGGATATAAATTACAGTTTTTAAAAAGTAAAGCACAATTTGTTTAGATATAGTAACAATTGCTTTTTAATTAACAAAGAAAAACAAATTGGTATTTATTTTACAATTTAGAAAAATATAGCAACAATTACAAAGACACGTGTCGTAAGGATTAGACGGATTTAAATGCATTATAATATTGACACGACGTACGCGTTATTCTGCTGTAATTTGTAAGCCTTAATGGTTAGGTTTTAAGCCTCTTTTAGTGCTTAGAATGCATATAAAGCGTATTTTTTTTTATGCAAAAAATTTAGAAGGGTGGAAAAATCTTTTTCATGTATAATTATAACTATAAACTTGTTATTTTTTCTTATTCCTTTATTTTTTGATCAATCAAGAATCTTTTTTTTGAACGGAAGGAGTATGTATTATATAGTATTTTCTTTGTACCTGCAAGTTACATGTACGTAAAAAAAATTATACTATTGCGCATAGCGTTTAAATATAAAGTGTCCGGATTAAATATTATCGCCAAAAAATTTGCATTGCAAGTCACTAGTTCCTCAATTTGTCTTCATATTGATAAAAATCGACTTGTTTATAGTTTTCGCTATGTGTAAAATGCGAATTTGGCTGTTTTAAATACAGTTGAGTTACTTAATACCATGAAAAAAAGTTTTATACATTTTGTGATAAGTATACGTTATTTTGATCTTAAAACCTTGTATAAAATTTTTTTTTCTTCGTGCAAAAAATTCTAAATAAGAAAAGACAATAATGCTTCTGTAGAAAAAGACATTTTTTTTGATAGATGCATCAAGTAAAAGATTGTACTGCAACATCCAGTAGAAAAATCCAAATTAATTGTACATTTGCAGAACATACGCAGTTTTATCATACGCAGCTTAAAAATTTATGGAACTCAGTTATAACATTTTTTGTAATGAAATTGACTAGTATTCGTCATATCTCAATATTCTTACTGCATTAGATCTTTTCTTTTGCTGCACATGCTGCTTAGAAATTCATCATGTGTGCAAAAAGTAAAGTTTAATCGTAACATTATTTTATTAAGTTGACATTATATACCTGTTTTTTGCAACACTCACTTTTGTCTTTGCAGATAGCTTTTTATTTGAATGAATTTTTTTTCAATAATTTTTGTCAGATATTAGTGATATTAATTATTAAATAATTGTTTTTAAACTCTCAAATATTCTTTGTTATATTAATCTAAGTTCTACAGTTTTCTATACGAATGTTACAGAAAAATTCCGTCTTTATAAATTTTTTTACTTTATTTATTTCAAATAAGCCTTCATCAGTTTGATATAAAACTTCATAGAGTACTTTTTTGCGAAAAATGGTTTCGGTGTCAGCTTAAGCAGTTTTTTAATAAGGGGCTGCATTTTGTGTCTTGAATTGATCCACATGTCATTTCATTCTATATTGGTCGCAATCGAACAGTATAATTAATCGATTTACTGCGAAATGGTGGCAGGTTTACTTGTGTTTGGTTTCGTTGTAGTCTTTGCGTAAGTTTTTTGCATTTTTTTTTGTTTATTATTTAATACAAGGAATGGTAAATTTTATATTTTTAATTCAAATACAGTTTAACCAGCATTTATTACCATCCCCTTTTACTCCAACCTTTTCCTTTTTAACCATAAGTAACCTTTATCTTGTACAGTTTTTTTTACAATCTCAATATATTGCCTTTCTTCATAATTTCCTTTTTTTCTAACATATGAAAATTTAAAGGGTTATTATTTATAATAAGCTGAAGGCAGATATTGTTGATTTACAAGCAAGATGAGTAAAAATGACGCAGATACAACCTGCTGAAAATTTTCCACTATTTATCCCTTAGAAGTAACAAGAAAAAAGGTATCAAACAAATTTAAAGATCCGTTAAAAACACTAAATAAAGTTTTTGTATTCGCGGAGCAGGGGCGTAGCCAGGAGTTTTTTAGCCAGGGGTATGTCAGCGTTTTTGTAATAGACTAGGCCTAAAAACCATATTACTATGCGTGTAAAACATTATAATTTTTTTTTGAAAAAAATTCATTTTAAATTTTTTTTTTCGGATTCTTAAAATCAAAAAAATTTCTGCACAAAAAAAGACCCCCCCTTAAATCAAGGCATCAAAAATTTTCTGAAAGGGGGGGTGAACTCTCCCCCCCCC
>JAQFYM010003461.1:0-18587 GCA_034694785.1 Agrenia bidenticulata | reverse complement strand
GTGCACGGCCAGTGTATACGTATGGTGTACACTGTAAAAATGGCTTAAGTTTTTTATTGCATGTTTTTTCCATGTTTTTTCCATATTTATCCATAATTTTTTGCATATTTTTTGCATATTTTTGCATATTTTTTCGCTATTTTTTCCATATTTTTTGCAATTTTTCGCATTTTTTCTTGCATATTTTTAGCATATTTTTGCATATTTTTGCATATTTTTTTCATATTTTTCCATATTTTTCGCATATTTTTTCCATATTTTTTCCATATTTTTTGCATATTTTTTCGCTATTTTTTCCATATTTTTTCATATTTTTGTATTTTTTTTTGCATATTTTTTGCATATTTTTTGCATATTTTTTGCATATTTTATTCAAATTTTTTTTGCAATTTTTTTGCAAACTTTTTCACATTTTTCATATTTTTCCATTTTTTGCTTTTTTTTTGAATATTTTTGCATATTTTTGCATATTTTTGCATATTTTTTCCATTTTTTTGCATATTTTTTGCATATTTTTTGAATATTTTTTGAATATTTTTTGCTTATTTTGGTCATATTTTTTAGGGCATGTTCCACATTTTGCTTATGCAAAAAATTTTGCGTAAGCATTTTTTTTGCGTAATCAAAAAAAAAATAAGATAAGCATTTTTGCATAGGCAAAAACTGGAACGTTTTTTGCATATGCAAACTTTCAAAGAGTTTTTCCGAAAAAACCCGGTTTTAAAATGAATTTAACTAAATGGAGGTTAGAAAAAACTTGCATGATTTTTTTTAAAACTTTAAATTAATATTTTTTTGACTTTTGTAAATTTACTTTTGCCTTTTTTTTATGTATTATAGCAAATTTATCTTTTTCATTTTATGAATTTTTTATTTATATTAAATACCATATTTATCTCATCTAATATATCTTTCTTTGTTTATCTTCACTCATTTATAGGGATAAGAAGAAAATTCTTATGCATCGTTGTATACAAAAAAATTTTTCATGGCGAAAAATAAAATAAGCAAGTTGTGTTCTAGTTTTTGCTTATGCAATTTTTTTAAGCATGTAAAATTGCTTAAGCAAAAATTTATAAAGAAACCTAGGCTAAAATTTTTGCTTAAGCAAAAACTGGAACATGCCCTTAATATACAAAATATGGGAAATAATGCGGGTAAAAAATCCCTATATAATGGTAGGGGCATAGGGCCATTATAAAGGGAAAGCCCTCGTATTGTGATACTCCTGCTGTGCCCTCAACAAAACATATTTTGTATTTTTTTTACAGTATCCGTTATACACGTTTACTTAATAAGGACTGACTCACTAGAAAAAAAAGTGTATATAAAAAAACACATAGCGTATAAACCAGGTTGGTTGTATTGCCATAGAAAACAAAAAAAAAAGAATGCACGTTAAAAAAATCCGTACCTGGTACGGTAAACGACTGCAAAAAAAAACAATTGGGATGGTAAAGGTACGATACGCTATAAAAAATTTTTATGCTACACTGCGAACTCTGATTATAAGTCGAGTCATCGTTAAAATAAACCCCATGGGCTTTAGAAAATATATAAAAAAAAAGTAAAAAAAAAGCAGTTAAGAAAATTATTGCCGTGTGAAAATAAAAAAAAGTAGCACAATAAAGAGTTTAATAGAACTAGTTTTTCTTTTTTTGGTGGTTTTCAGTACAACTTTAAACAAAAAAACGCATTTTAATAAAAATGTTATAAATTAGGTGTAAAGGATATATAAAATAGGGGTATAATGTATTACAAGAAAATAGGGCTTGCAAAGAAACGAAAAAACAAAATAGTTAACTATTAAAAGTCAACTAATAATAACTGTATAAAAATACGAAAAATAATAACCCATAAGAACAATAAAAAATCACTTATATAGCATCCCATACTACAAAATTAAACATTAAAATTCCTAATCATTCTGCTAGATTACAGGGTATATTCCGTTTTTTTTTCTAACCAGGGTTGTTTTTCTAATTCAGGCTAAGATTCAACCCGGGTCCATATACCCCGGTTGATTTTTTAAAACGATTTTACCCAGATTTTACAACCGGGTTTTGGATGTCAGGTTAATTGATTCAACTTGGGATGACCCAAAACGAATTTATTTTTTAAAATACATCCTAGGTTAAACTGTAACTTTTTCAACCGGGATTTACAACCCAGGTTAGAAAAACGGAACATACTTTTAGATTGCCTTAAATAACACCTGTTTAGCTACAATTTATATTATTTATAATCTGTTACTTTAATACAAAAAATTTATTTTCGCTAATATAGATAGCTGCAGACAATTACATTAAAATTGTTTGTATACTATGAAACCGAAATTGATGTTTTTGTGCTATTTTTAATTTGTATATGTTTAAAAGCCAGTATATACAGCTTTAACCTTAACTATAAGCAGTTAAATTAGGGCTGCACAGACCCGGACAATTTTCCGGGTTTCCGGCTCGGAAACCGGCTGGTATGACTCAGGCTAAAATTTCAAAGAAAAAAAAAAGAAAAAGTCGTGTTTCATGCGCTTTTATTTTTTTATGTACTAAGTTGATGTTTATCAGGCAGAATATGGCACAGAAATCTTTTTAAGAACGGTTTTGAACACTTTTGATACTTTATTTTTGTAAAATATACCTCCAAAACCCAAACCCAGACGGAAAAAAGCAAAATTGTGCTGGAATCCGGATCCAGCCCAGCCCTAAGTTATATCCATTGATATTTTTTTTTCTATAATGTGTACGTTTATACGTTAGAACAACCTACAAATAATTTTATTTCATAACTTTACTTGTCATGCTGTGCTTAAAAATTTAAATCGTTATTCAACTATTATAGTAGTTATTTTTTATCGGAGTTTTTGTAAGTTCGTAGTTTTAATCATATCCAAATAACATTTAGTTATAATATAACCTTAAATTTCTTTATAAGCATTTCTTTTTCATTTGCTTTTATTTTTAGTTTAAACATATATTTGTCGTGTTTTTTACTTGCGTATATTTTCATACTGACGCAGATGCGTTACAAGATATTTTGTGTGCAGGGGGTAGTCAGTGTTTTCTTACAAAAACAAAACACGCCAAAAGCTTATTTTTTTAGCGTTTTGACATTATAATTTTGTTTGAAGGAAAATCATTTTTTAATTTTTTTTTAGATTCTACAAATCACAAAAAAATCTGCTCAAAAAAGACTTCGCTTGAATTCAGCAAATCAGAAATTTTTAACGGTGCGTGTAACCCCCCTCCACCCCCTATGGCTACGCTATGTACTGACGAAAGGTGTAAAAAGTTAACTTTGTAATAAAAACTATAAATAGTTAACGTGTTAACTATTAGTAATAAGTTAACGAGTTAACTTCTCGCCACCCCTACAAGAAAAAAAACAAATAAAAGAAAATTAAAACTAAAGATATCAAAGAAAAAAAGGCCGAAAAAGGAAACAATAAAACAGAATTAAAAGATTTTGGAATATGTTCTACTACATTATTTTTAGTAATAGTATTTAAAAAATGCTTATTCATTTGTAAAAACTATTATTCTTATTGTGCATGTTACTTTACAGTGTTTATGGAGGTTTTTATACAGACACAAGTTATAAAATGACAAAAAAGATGTAAAGGGTCTTGTATGACTAATTTGAATATTGCGTTGTTCGCTACTAAAAGGCATCAAGTGTAAGTAACAAAAAGGTTTTATTTATCTATTTCCTTTAGTAAAATTTAGAATAACATGCATTATTCGAGATTTGTCAACAAACAGGTACATAGACTTGTTTTTTTAGATGCCTTTACATTGTCTGTTTTTTTATTCAAAACTTAGTTTTTAAAGTTATATGAATTGTTGCTACTGTTCGCAAATACGAGAGCATTCATTTTTAATTATAAAAATATAAGACACTAATGTTTTTGATAGTCTTATGGTTGGTATCACAATGGTATACAACAACCACGGATGTAAAAAATAAACGGGGTAAAAAAACCTATATGCGCAGGTTTATTTTAGGATTTTATGGAAAAATCTTATAATACCTAAATATTTTTTTCTTATTTAAGAAGCAATTCAAGGATGCAAATACTAAAATTTTTGTTAGGCGCTTGAGATGTTGTATAAAAACTATATTGTATTTTTCGAACAATTTAATACTTTTCTTTAGAAAACCTCTATCGAAAGAAGTGAATCCAAAATTATTTAAGTATCCGGGCACTGGCTTTTGTACCTTGTTACAGGCCTGTAGGAAGGAAGCCCTGCGTCCTAGAGGGCCCCCTTTTTGCTTTTTTTTAAAAATTATATGATTATAAATAATTTTAAAAATATATCGGTGTTTTGTTCGTTTCATTTATTCTTCTGTGTTAACTGAAATAGGTTTTACTTTTTTTTTTAATAGTTTTTTTGGTAAAAAGCCCCTCATTTTTTATCAAAAAGTAGGTTTGGGGCCCCTTTTTTTCGAATTTTGGTTTCTAACTATGTGCCTGCTTGTTACATAAAACATACTTGTAGAAAGAACAAAAAAAGAGACTTACAAATCTTAAGGACGCAAGTAAATCTATCCTTATATATTATGCTCTGATGCAGGCCTATAATTTTTGGTACTAGAAAAATGCGATTAATACAAATATATAGTTTCAATTTATTGAACTCAAACAAATGACAGTGTTATGGTTCTATATACTGTTTTGTTTTTTTCAATATATTTTTGCGCATGTGTCGAAAAGCAGTACTTTATGATGCAGATTATAAAGTTTATTCGTTTAGTCTTTAAGCGTGTACGTATTAAACTAGCACAATTTATAAAATTAGACTGTTATAAAATATGTTGTCGTTCAGTGTTGTCAAATGTCAATAATCCTAGGTTTTACGTAAAAGGTTGCTTACGAAATTTATTTTGTACATTGCGCCTACCTAAGGGTTATAAAAACTATTTATGAGTTGTATGTAGGGGCGTAAACCAAAATACCTTTTCACAAGTTTCTATCATTTAGACCGGAAAAATTGGACCAGCAAATTATGACCACGGGAAAATTGAAAATTTATCCTGTAGCTATTACATAGTTTTCTTCGCGTTTTATATACCAATTAAACTTATTTTCGTATTTTTCAGATAAATTTACACAAAAAGTGTGAGCTTTACCGTAATAAAATAGTTTGTGAACGGTTGTAAAAGTAGTACGCGACAATTTTTTATTCTAACAAAATATAAGGCGTCAAAAGACTTGTATAAAAGATCAAACAGAGCAAAAATCTATTTATTGCGAGTTTCCGGTATAACAAAGTGTATTCTTGTAGACAAGTAAAAATAATAATAACAAATTATACCATATAGTATTAAGTTTACTTTTAAAAGCATTTAATAAATTGCAAACAAACATGCATTAAAAAAAATTTGTATACAATAACTTGTAGCTAAGCTTTATAGTTTTAAACGACACCCTTAGGTTTACTTCAAGGTGTTTTTTAAGAATATAAGTTATGGATGATAAAAGTAAAGACGTTAGCTTAGACCACATGTACCTTTAAATCTAAAAAATTTAAATTATAAGTACTGTGTCGTAAAAATTACTTAAAAATATAATTAACTGTCCTGTAAATTTTTGTTTATTAAAATTCCTAGTTTTCCCTTATTAATTTTTTTCCCTTTTAAAAATAGATTCTTGATTTTTTACAATCCTAGTTGTATAATCCTTTATTCTAAATACATTGGGATATTTTTTTTTGTGTTCAGGCATTCCAAGCTAGAGATTTTGGGCAAAGTTTATGTCAAAAAGTGCTCGTATGGAGCAATATAGTATATAAAATTCAAAAAAATGCATTCACAGCGATAGAGATGTTTTCTCTATCGTATTAATGCGTTTTTTTGCGCAATTTTTTAGTCCAAATCCTTAAAATTGTGTAAAAAATGTAAAATTAAAGCATTTTTTCCTAAAAAAATCATTAAAGATGTTTGCGATTTAATGCTAAAAAAAGACGGCCTGCCTATAGATAAAAATCTGTTGGTTTCAATAACAGAACGTGCTCTAAGTAGTTGAAAAATTACACCCCCACATCTTGTACGAAAAAATTGTTTATTTTGAAAAAAACATTTTAGGTTTAATGCTTTTTAAAATAAACGCCGGCAAAAATATAGCTCTTGTAAGTGTTACGCGTACCGAAAGTAAACCTTTGATCCGCAGCTGCCTGTCAGTTTGTGATTTACGACAATTTTTTAATTTATTGGCAAAATAAGACATACTAATGCAAAAGAGCTTTTTCAAATTTTTACAATTTATTTTATTATCTTTTTCGTTCATTTTTTTTTAGTTATTTCTTTCTTTTTTTTTGTTTTCTTTTTGCATATTTTCTTTTTGCTTTGTTTTTTTTTCTTTGTTTCATTCTTTTTAGTCATTCTTTAACGTTTTTTTATATTGTTTCCTTTCATTTATGCCTTCTATCTTTTTTTCTAACTTTTTCTTCTTTTGTCTTTTTTTCTTCTTTTGGTTTTTTCTTTTTTTCTAGCTGCATTTCTTATTTTATTTTCTTTCTTTCTGTCTATCTTTGCTTTCGTTACTTCTTCTTGCTCTTTTTCTTTCACTATTTCTCTTTTTATGTCTTTCTGTCTTTCTTTCTTTGTTCTTTAATTTCCTTCTTTCTTTCTTTCCTTCTTTCTTTCTGCCATTCTTGTCTTCTTGTCTTCTTGTCTTCTTTCTTTCTTTCTTTCTTTCTTTCTGTCGTTCTTTCTGTCGTTCTTTCTTTCGTCTTTCTTTCGTTCTTTCTTTCTTTTTTTATTTCGTTCATTCGTGTTTTCTTTCATTCTATCTTTCTTTCTTTATTTATGTTTTTTACGTTTACCTATTGTTGTATTCATTGACATAAGTAAGCATTAAAATAAATTCATTATGGGGTTTTGTTATAAAATACATGTTAATTTTAACATAATAATAGGTTGATAAACTTATATCACACATATATATGGAAGAAATCCGACATGTTTCTAATGACAGGTCTTCAATCTATTGCTTTGGCCGGCATACCCATGTTCCTTTTTTAGATATCAAACGTGAATAGTTATAATAAGTGCTTTTAACTAAATTTTTTATGAGAAAATTCAGTTACTTGTTTTCAAAATCTTTTTTACGCATTCCAATTCCTATTAATCTTTTTTTGTAAATTTGTGTTAGTAAAAAATAACTATTTTCCATTAAAAGCGTAAAAAATTGCATACATCAAGGTTGACTTGCTCCTTAATGAAATAATTTGCATACGAAGGGTTTTATTGCATTTAGTTCATGCTTACAGGTAAAATAAACCAATGTTTTCGGTTCATAAATTTTATGAGTTGAGGGTTTGAAATCGTTCAAAATTTGTTTCCTTTGCTCAAGTAGTTCTATGGCAACGTTTCTCATTTTTTAAAAGCATTTTTTGAATATTCTTTAAAAGCAGAAAAGCCTTAGCTGAGGTTGAAATATCCTACAAAAAGAGGTTATAAATTTCTACAGGAAACTAAAGCACAAAATGCATTATAAAAAAGTTGTCTTTTTTTTACTTTTGCCCAACTCTTCTAAAAATAAACACACTCATTATTTAAATACAACTACACAGAATTCTCAGTATTCATGTATGCAATAGATATATACCCCTTTACTTTTTTTTTATAAACATAAAGTTACTACAATATGTCGTAATGCAAAGTAAAATGTCGAGAAAATACTAGATTTCTTGTTTCATCCCATGAATACATTCATTTGTTTCTATTATACTAGTCATAGAACAATATTTGCTTATTTATGCTTGTTTATTATGCAAAATACTTGATACTTCCATAAATTCTCGACATATATATTTATGTATGCATAATGTGTATTTACAGAATATTATGCTGTTTTCAAAAATAACTGTTTATTTATTTTTGGTAATCATATTATTTAGCTCTGTTTTAAAGTGTACTATGTTATGTTGATTTTATACCAGGGTCAAAAAAGAGAAAATATCTTCGTCGTTAATTTCTCACCTGGGTATATTTTGCAAAATAAAGACTAAAAGCAACTCCCTGGGGTATTTTCTGACGCTCAAAACAAAAAACCCTATTTGTTAGTAAAATACGTGACAAGCTTATAATAGATTCTTAAGTTCTTTTTTTTAGATGGTTCGTTAGAAATAGCCCCTAAAACAAAAAAAAAATCCTAAAACTAGACTTTTTATATTCTTATGCATAATTTCGATTTTCAGATTTCTTTTCTTGTAAACATGCCAAAAAATATGTATATGGTATGAGTATTTATATTTATATATACGACGCATTTAAAACAGCAAATCCAAATAATATTATTTGGTTAAACAATGTATCAGCAGCAAAAATAAAATTTTATAATGCTAATTGGACATAAAAGTTATTTATTATTACATGCAAAGTACGGATAAAACGTGCTAGCATATTAACATAGTAAAAACTTGGCCTTTAATGCGAGAAAAAAACTCCAAAGTGAGAAAAAAGATAATGTTTGTTTTCTTTTACAATAAATTAATTTTTTTTTATGTATACACACTTTCTTAATCTTATATAAGATTTTGTGGTTTTTAGCAATTAATCTTCAGATCTATTTTTTTTGGTATACCATTTTTGTGTACTTCCGTGCACAAATTTTAATAAAAAAACTATACATCCTGTGTAAGCGGTTATTCTGTTGGTAACCGCTTTTCTGGGTTCTGTTTATATATATAAAAATACCTTTTTGTTTTGAGGATCATTAAGTTTTTGTTGCTAGATGAAGGTATAATTTACAAAATCGTGTGCTGTAATATACTGTTTTTTTGTTCTTTTGTATCTTTTGCTATTCGACAAGTTTATAAGTTTTTGTTATAAACTATTTTGCTACAAATTAACTACTTTTATGTAAGCTTTTTCGTAAATATAAATAGACTGAATTGATTTGTTTATTGAAATTTTCACTAAAAACAACGAAGTGTTTTTATACACAGTATAATCGTCTGTTTTGCAACGGCAAGAATAGTATTTTTTTTGACATAAAAGTTTTTGTTATTCTATTACACCTTTTAATTGGTTTTTACACTATGAACTACTCAGAAATATAAATATATGAGGTAAGTTATAGCAAAAACTTAACGCAAAACACTCTAAAAAAAACAAAATTATGAGCAAAAATGTAAAAATGTTTATTTGCATTTAAAATTATAGAATTTAAGAGTTGTCACCGATCCGCACTAAAGCGCACCCGCACCACATTTATTGTTTACGCATTCAAACCGCACCACTCACTAATGTCTATTTCTATATATAAAAAACAAAACCGGAATTGATATTAAAAAAATCAGCACCCCGTAATATACAAATTTCAATATGTTTGCCGTTGTCGGGGTTTAAAGCACTACATACTACTTTTGAAAAATTAAAAAAAGTACTATGTACATACAGATATTTTAGATACTAACACAGATAACCCTTAAAATAAAAATGTGTTAACAGCCTTCCTATGGTTTTCGCTATGTAAGCGCGTATGCAGCACTTTTTATATACAATATAAAGGTTTCGCAACGGCAAAACTGCACAAACGCTCCACTTGCAAAAAATTGCATGAAACACATAAGTTTTGTTATATTTTGTTTTCGTTTTGAGAGCCAGGTCTTATTTTTGGGATTTTTTTAAGCGTGTACAATTATGTTTGCAAATAAACGTTTTTTTATTTTTTGTTTTAAATGTGTGTTTGTGTTACTTTTTTAAGATATATAAAAATAAAATATGAGGCTTTCAGTCGTATATGCATTCCCACATTTTTTGTGCACCTAATGACATCTTTGTCATACATCTCTGTATTTCTTTTTGTAGTCCTGTGAGCTTTTTTGTATAGGTTTTTTGTAAAAAAAAGGTTTTTCAAAATATTTTCCAACTAAAAAACGCCTGTAAAACGCATAATAAACAGATAATGTTATGCGAAAAAGTTTAAAGATGTCCTATAAATGAATTATATGTGTTTTTAGAAAGAAAGCGTCCCTACAGTTACAGATTCTACAAAAAACTGTTTTGATTCGTTTTTCGTTGGCTGAAATAGTTAAATGTATTATAAGTAAACAAAAGTTTTTTTTAATACATGTTAGTGTTCAATAATCATTTTTTACATTTTTTTTAGGTTCAAAATTGTTATGCTGATCTTCTTCACATTTTTGTTACAATGCGCATCAGCATTACAAGTTTTTTAGGAAATATAAATACAAGCATCGTTTTATTCTTGACAAAATAAAGAAGGGGTTTTAAGTACTAAAATTTATACTTAATCTTTGCATCTAGACTTTTTTATAATATTCACTTCACTTTTATGGTTTTATTACATACATGATTGGAAATTACATATATTGCTACACAAAATGCAATTTACAATTGTATGCATGTTAATATTTGTTATCTTTAAACAGTTATTCCATTTAAGTGCCGTAATTTACTTTAATAATGATAAAGTATATTAAAAGATATATTAACTGCACACTTTTGTAATAGTGTATAGAACATATGAAGCTTTATAGAAACTTTGTGTTGACTTGTGCATTTTTTATTTTTTACCAGGATAACTTTTGTTTTGATTGTAAAAATTACGTAATATTTTGCAAAGTTCTTCAAGTCGTTTTTCTACAATTGAAATGGTGCGGTGTGTACTCCACCAGGTATTTTTTTGCGCACCGGACCGCACTGCTTTACGTGCGGTGCGGGGCGCATTTTTGGTGCGCTGTGACACGTCTACGATTTATGTAAAATTTTATGATATGTAAAATTTTCTAAAAAAATTTTATACAATAAAAGAACTTTTAAAGTGTTAAAAAAATGTAATGACTAGCTTCATGATCCAAAAGATGCATTTTTCTATTTTGGTGGTCTCCTTAAGTAAATTCTGGCCAAACCCAAAAATTTAAAAAACAAAAAGTGATGCAAATCTTTTTAATATACCAAAAAAGAGGCATGTAGTTTTTGCTACTTTCAGGCTATGTTTTTATATACTGGATATACCAGATTTCGTACATGAGCTAGCAATAAAAAACAGGAATAATTACCCAAATTATCTGCGTTAGTTTATCGTCATTATCTTTTATATGCTTAATTGTATTTTTGTTTTTTATGCTGTCGTATAAAATAGTTTTTGTTAAAAAGATACGAATAAAAGGCTCTTATTAGGTTTAAATATTTTAATTTATTGCTGCTAAATAAAAGTATTTTTAATTTAAGGATATTTTGTGTGGCTGTATTTTACACACCATTAACCAATTTTATATGTGAACATCTATGTAAATGATTTTACCTTTAGTCTCCTATCGTTTGACTACTTTACCGTCAGTTGTGTCCATTTGAAACAGTAAACGGGGTTTAACTGCGTACCCTTAATATGTAAAATATATCTGCAAACTGTGCGCTATTTGCAGATACAGTTACCTACGTAAACGGTCTTTTGTATTTTTGTCTTTTCTTTATTCATCTTTTATGATTAGTAAAATTTCTAAAGATTGAATATAAGCCCAGTGCATGCAGCACGATCTTGATATAGTCGGCACAAAAACGGTTTACTAGTAATATAAAATCAATGTTTATTTTTGTGATCATGGTATATTCAGAAAATATACAAAATTCAAAAAAACAACATAGCTGTATAATTTATTGATATTTGTTTTCGTATAAGTGTAAAAAATACTTCAACTATTTACGGTGTAAAACTGAGGTTTTTTTTATGCCAAATTGCCAATTAAAAATTCATCGTTACTAAAAACATACCCTTTGCATTTTTAGCATGAAAATGTAACATATTTCAGTTTTAACTATACTAATTTATATTAAACTTTTTTTTCGGCTTAAGCTTTACAAATTATTTTTATATATGAAGGAAACAGGTTTTTTACAAAACAAGGCAGTTGTTTCCGTTAACTATGTGTAACTAATAGGCAAACCGAAGAGTAAATTAGCCTTTAAAAGTATAAAAAATTCCTTAAAAGCTTATTCATTACGTTAAAAGCATTTTTTGCGCCTTGCAACTGTAAAAATCGTATTATTGACAAGTTTGTGCAAAAAAATTAAGCGTAATACAACATTATACTTTGACTATTTTGTTTTTTGCTACAAAAAACTAAAAGAAAAAGGGTTTAGCTGGTTAAAATTGCTAGATTTTTTTTTGTTTTAAATTTCAGAAAAATCACATTTTTTTGTGCATTAATGGTCCGCCCTAGTAACGAATATTTCATGTATATACATGCCAAAAGATACACCAGTAATTAATGTTAGATCCAGCATTTGCACTAGGGGTTGCAAAAAGGACAATTTTTACAAAACTGAATACCGAATAATTGAAAAAAATTTGCGAATACCGAATAATATTTTTATAAAATAATTTTGTAAATAATTTTAAAAATTTATTTACGTAATCCACGATATATTTTTTTTCTTTGTAAAAATGGTTTTAGAAGAATCTGGTAATAGTATGTAATTGCAGTTTAAAGAGCTCATTAATAAAACATGTATTAAAAAAATACTAAGGTTTGCCGCTACCTACATAAAAACTGAAGAGATAATTAAAAAATTACAAAAAGTATCATACTTGCCAAATAAAAGATATCAAAAAATAATTAATCTATAAAAAGGCGTATATATAGGTTAAAAAAATATAATATCTGCAAATTCTTACAAAATATCTGTCAAGTTAAATAAAAAAAACTGATTTATTTGTACTTGTTTTTTGTAAATAACAACGCAATGTAAAAATTTAGCTTCTTATGTAAAAATTGTTATTCGATTTTACACTTCGGAAATTTTATGTATCTAGACTGACGTAAAAAAATAAAAAATTATGTAAAACAATTTTTTATGCGGTTTTGTTGTTTTTAGGTATATTTTGTTTTTTTGTAGAAAAAAATAGTCAAAAATATAGCATAATTTGAATTTACTACAAAAGTCTGTCACAAAATAACCTCGTAAAATTCATGCAAAAAACATAAAAATCTGTAGAAAATCCTTCTTAAAAAAAATACGAATATTTTAGAAAAACACTGAATACCGCCTTTTACCAAATACAAATTATTCGGTTGCATCCTCTTTTTTTCACCTCTTTCATAGCTTTTTGCATCTCAAAAAAATTTACCGCAACTCGTGTAGTTTGTTATGTTTTTTTGATGCCGTGTACTCACATATTAAAACAAAAAATGGGTTGGTATTTTGATAGATGTTTGTAAAATATTTGTAAGAAGAATTTAATGGGTTCGTGGGGAATCTTTTTTTGCAGGTAAAAAACCTAGATCATAAAAAAAAATCCAGATTAAACGTTATGATTACATAAACAACCATAAAATAGGAATTCTATTGTAAGCTTATTTGTAATAAAAGCTTCTAATAAATTGTTTTGTCGTATCAAATAGGCTAACATAGCTCGCAAGCACTGCTTTTTTGTAGTTCCTAATATTCTATTTTGCGATTATATCTAGTAATTATATTATCTATGTAAATTAAGTTTGTAAAATTATAAGGAGAAATTGTGTGCGTTTATATAATTTTTAAATAGTTTGTTTTTTTTTTTGGACAAAATATAACCCCATGTATTACAAAGGAAGACATTTAAAGTATTAAAAATATTTTTTTTTAATTTTAATTAAATTAATTTGCATGAGTGTAATAAAGAAGGATGCAAATAAGCTTTGAAATGTGTCGTAAATTTTTATTTTATGACTTTAAACTTATTTTATAATATTTTTTCTGCAAAAATACTCTTAAAATTTCTCTATTTTACACAAAATAAATTTGAAGGAAAGTTACTGATCATTTGCATAAAATATAAAATTTTAATTTATATATAAATGTCAGACTTAGAGGATATAACAAATATGTTAAACAATTTTTGAAAGTAAATTATGTCAAATTAAAATTAAGGTGTCTTATTTTTTCAAAAATAAATAATCCGTGCATTTAATAAAAATTTGCTGTTTTTTACTAACTACATCTAGGTTCATATTACACAAATGTAAGAAACCTCAAAAACAGCATATCTTTGCTAAACTCATATTTTAAAATATGCAAACTTTGTATTTTTGTTGCCTTAACAGTATTAAAAACACCTTTGAATACAACTTTTATACAAAATAGTCGGTTAAATATACGTTGCGTGTTTTTATATCAGTGTTGTCATGTAAGCCAAAGTCTCTCGCTATAAAAACACAAAAATTAGCCAATTTGTGTGTTTATTGAAAAGAAGAACTAGAAATGTATATTCACTAGTAGACGCTGTATGTTTACATAGCATTCGATGTACAGCAATATGTTTTTTTTTTACCTTTTCTTTCACAAAAGTATTCTGTTAAAAGTTTAATTTTATAAAAATATTTTATGGTTTACGAAAACTGAATAAATGCGCATTATATAAATAAAATTACCAGACTAAGGTTTTCACTTTGTTCTAAGAGCTTTTGCGTGCTCAAAAAAACTGTATGCGCAACTTAAAATCTAGCAGGTAATTTTTTCTACAAAGTAGTTTAATCTCAAGCGCTATAAATAATATCAGTAAACAGTATCTCTGCATATTTATAGGTTTTATTATAAAACGGTTAGAAATTACACGAATAAATTTAAAAATCTATATTTAAAACACTTTTTGTTTTTATAAAATCATTTAAGTACTTAATACATGTGTATATATATGAACCACAATACATTTTTGTGATTTTAAATATAAGTACAGTATATTCAGTGGCGTAGCCAGAATTTTTTTAAGAAGGGGGCACAAAAATATAAATGAGCTAGAACGACAAAAAAAAAGATTTATTATTTTTTGCTAAAAATTTTAAGAATTTCTGAAAAATACAAATTTTATGAAAATATTTTTTTCGCATATTTTGAGGCCCCAAAAAAAAGACCCCCCTTTTAAATTCAGGCTACGTTTTTTTTCTAGGGGGGGCACATGCCCCCCTGTGCCCCCCCCCCTGGCTACGCCACTGAGTATATTTGCGGCAAATCTGGTTTGCTGTTATTTTAGAGTCGTAAATTCATAATAAAACTTCAATGTATATATTTTTTATTTGTATAAAATACATATAAAATATTTTATTTCGTTTATTAGTAGTAAAATTTACTGTCTGATAAAAATAAATCATTACTAAATTATTCATAAATCCATTTTTTACAACCAAAAAACAGTAAGTCTAAGACAGTTTTCGGTTTTAAATATCTAACATGACTACGAATCATTAGAAATGAGCGATAAATTTTAGATTGATGTAAAAATCTTTTTGGATTTTTTTTTACTCTTTTAAAATAATTGTTTATGTTTATGTTAAAAATTTATATTTTTTTTATCTTTTCGTATTTTATTTAATCGTTCGGTAAAATTTGTTATCTAGATTATTAAATTATTATTATAAGTTAATACCTATTTCTAGAAAATTATACCTGTTATAAATTTTAATTCAAAATGCAATGAGTTAAAAAAGCTGGCTATGCAATATTCACACTTACAAACACCAAAACGTTATTTAATAGCTTGCTGTACTTTTATAAAAATTATAATGTTTATCCTGCATTTTTCTTTTGGATGAACGTCTGACCAGTAAAGACTAAATTTTAAATTTTAGTTATACGTCAATGCATAGCTATTTATTTTATTATAACAAAAATAATATGAAGTTTTAGCATAGAAAACTTTTTTCATAATATTAAAAAACCATTAGTTGAATTTTTCTTTACTAATAAAAATATACTGCTATTCTAAGGGTATGCTCCGTCATTAAAAATTTAATTTGCGGTCTATGTTACTTTTATAAATATTTAAACAATACTAAAAAATTTGCAACAATTATTTATTTTAAGAAATTTTACCATGGAATAACTTTCTTTAAAAAATTTTCTCTGCAAGATAGACCCCGGTATATAAATAATTATAAAAAAAACAAAAGATACTAAAAAATACAATAAGACAAAAATACACCACGGTGCATACCTTTAATGGACAGAACACTGTAAGCGACGTATCTTTTTTATAAAACATACTATTGATTTTATTTATTTTACAGCTCGATTTCTACGTTTCAAAGTATACGAGTGCTAATATAACACAAAAAACCCAATTTTTACGTTATATTTTTAAATATACATTTTTTAACGAAAAACTGCTCTTTAGACACCAAGAAATAAAACACAGCACATCAAAATAAATATACTTCTTTAACTTCATTTTTTAGCAGATATATACATGATTTTTCAATTTACTTAAACTACAAAAAATATTAAATTAATTTTGTAATATCTAACAGCATTTATGGCATAGCTTTTATTTTACTGCTTATTTAATCAGACTTATATTTTATTGTTAAATTTTTAATAAAATTAATGCTTGTATTTTTAGAGATCTACGTTATTTATTAAACGGCAGTGGCTTATCCAGAATTTTTTAACAATGGGGTTTAAGTCAAAAAGTAACTCAAATGAGTATTCCAAGTTTTTCGTTCCTTATAAAAAAACTTTATTATTTTTTTTTATAAACAAAAATATTTTACGGGGGGGGGGGTTACCGCCAAAAGTTTATAAAAAAAAATCCCTTAAATCAGACCAGGATTTTATTTACGATGGCTTTAGACCCCGAACTGTTCCTGGATACGCCACTGCTATACGGTAAAGCAATGGCGGATTTACATTTTAGACGCCCGGAGGCATTTTTTTTTGGAGCCCCAACTTTATTTTTTTATAAATTTTTTAGTGATAGGTCGTGATAAAATCTAGTTTTTATTTTTTTTGGACTGCTGAAATCCTAATTTTTTGCATCAGATTTATTTATTCGGCAAAAAAAAATTATTTTGTTTTGGCGTATATTCATTTTTTTTTTTAAAGTAAAACAAAAATTTCATGCCGCCAAAAATAGAATGCGTAGAATAATACGGCAATGGTTATTAAAAAACTAAAGCTGACCAGTATACTGGCAAAAAAAAAATTAAGGATTATTTATAAAACATGAATTTAATCTTTTATTCGGTTTTATATGCGTTAAACAAAATAGCATTCTAACATAATTAATTGAAAAACGTATTCTATGTGCCTTGTTAATTTATACCGCTAAGTAGCGTTACAATTGTTTATCATAACTTCATTATTAATCAAGCACACTTTCCAAACAAACTTAAAACGCGACCTTTACTAAAAATACGTAAACAATGCATTACATATCTATTTAAAGTGCAAAACTACAATAAAAAAAATGAAAAGGCAACATCAGATAGACTTGCAATAAATACGTGTGTTTTGCTTCTATAATATATAGCTTCCTTAAAAGCGAATTCAAACTACTATAACCGAATATTCATTTAGATTAAAGTAAAAATATCACATACAAAGTAAACAAAAAATACAAGGTTTTTATTTTTTATATAGTTTTTATCGCAAGAAAGTAGAATTAAAGTTTAAATAGTCTAGTTATTAGTGCTTTTACATATACACAGGGGCGAATATACATTATAGGGGGCCCGAATGCAGTTTTTTTTGGGGGCCCTATTTTTTTTTTTTCCAAATTGTTAGTGTTAGGCAGTGAAAAAATTCTGTTTTTGATTTTTTGTACAACTGCAATCCGTATTTTTGTTACAGCTTATTTTATTTGGCAAAAAAAAAAATCGTCGTATATTCATTATAATTTTCACAAGTAAAAACATAAATTTTCATGAAGGTAAAAATTGAATGCGTACAATAATATGGCATGTATATACGAAAACTTAAGTCGACAAGTATTATGGCAAAAATTGTAAGGAACATTTATGAAAATAGAATTAAAATGTACATTTGGTAGTATATGCGTTTTTCAAAACAGTATTGTATTATTATTAGGTAAAAAAAACTTATTCTATGTGCATTCGTAATGTATATTGTTTAGTATCGTTACAATGATTTGATATATCTTCTCTATGTATCAGCTCACATCCCACATAAACAGCTTTAGAATAAACTTTAAACGCAAACTTTACTAAAAATACGTAATTCTCTGCATTTTATACCTATTTTAAGTGTAGAACTACAGTCAAAAAAAATGCAATATCAGATAGACTTGTAATAAAAACGTGTTTTTGGTCTTTTTTCTATTAAAAACTGCCGTAAAAGTAAATTCTTACTACTATAAGGGAATATTCCTTAGCATTAAAGTAAAATAATCCTAAAAAAAGTAAACAAAAAAATATGTGTTTTTCTATTTTATATATATCTTATAATTGCGCAAAAGAAAATTTAAAGTTTAAATAGTCTAGTGAACACTGCTTGCACTAATACAAGAATTTTTTAAGTCATGAAAAAAAGAAATAGGCATAAGAAAGCGGATTATACTTTCTGATTGCAATAATCATTTTAAACGCTTTTCCATGCAGCTGTAGCTAAATAGGTAACACTGGGTTTTGTGTTATAATTGCAATTGAAAACAATTTGGATAATTTAAACAAATTAGTATAACAACCAGTAATAAAAATATAAGCTTTAAAATATACGCTAAAAATAATCTTTATTAAGTAGTAATAAACTAGTTTATTTTTTACTTAGCAAACTTATTAAAATACTTTATTACAAAATCACGCTAATTAAATTAAAAATTTTTGCGGTATTTTGCATTAAAAAAT
>JAQFYM010003460.1:0-18589 GCA_034694785.1 Agrenia bidenticulata | reverse complement strand
AGCAGTGGAGGCGCCTTTTTTATTTACACATGATACCATTTATTTACGTGGACAGGATCTGAGGGTTTAGGGCCTTGTGGTCAATCATTAATCTAGAAAAGGGTGTGTTGGCATTCTAACTTAAATTCGACTAATGGGGTGCCTCAAGTTTCCCACTTCTACATCAAAACTCGAAATGGCTGTGTATCCGTCATCCTTTATCAAAATGCATCATCAGATTTCTCTGCAAGATAACAACATCTATGGGGGGTAACCAAGCGGCGACACCTCAACTTTGTCACCACAGGAATTATCCTCGTCCCGACTCCAATCCCCTTCACTCTTACTTTTGTAGTTCTGGAATAATTTACCAATCCCCACGCATTGATTTAAAACAACCATTCATCGCGTAAGAATCTTAGAGTTAGTTTTATAGTTTGCGCTAGAGTTAAATTTAAAAAATCTTAGAATAATTTGGAGTAGAATAATCCGAATCCAATCAATTAAAATAGGCATGAAAATAGTTTCAAATATTTAAATTTTAATTAATTAATATTTCATCAAATAAATTAATCATAGCATGACCGTACTTAAAAATAATAAAATATAAAATATAAACCCATTGCTAACCTCAACTTCTCAATTTAGATTAAGAAGATTATTATTCCTATTTTTCTCATCCACAAATCTTTCTGACAAATACTAGTGTTTTTGAAACATAAATATGCAAATCTATCTCGCAATTGTTAAAAAAAAATCTGTTTACATTTAAATATCTGACAATTGCAGGCGGAGAGTAATGAAATTCGATGAAAATGTTAACTTCACAAACGCGTCGTTGTTTAAGCTTTTGGCAAGGCAGGTTAATTTCTGCAACTGCCAAGCCTAACCCTGAAGAGACAACTCAATATATCAAATTTCCCATAATGTGGGAACCTGTGGAGATGTGAATGAAGCAAATGCCTTTTCTAAGACAGAGAAGTTGTTCAACCACAGATTATTTATAGTTACGACGTTCTGTATAAATGCAAAACTCGTTTTTGTACATCTGAATTTGCTGCAAGAAAAAGGTCTAGATTACCACACCACGAGTTGCAGAGGTAGATCTTTCGTGTCATGTTCTTGGGAGGTTTAATTTTTTGCCTCTTTAGTCAGAGCTGTCATATACCTTCACATTTGATTTCTTCTCAACTAACGATCTGACTAACCAAACCTTTGGAATGGATGTGGGATCAAGTACATAGATAGGGGGAAAATTAAGGATGAAGAATTAAAAAAGATGTGATTATGTGTGATTCGATTCGAACACCCGCAGATTTCGTCCTGTCCTCTGCTGTGTCAAAGAAGAAAAGAAGGAAAAAAAGTCAGTTGAAATTTCTCCACTTAGCATCTCTCCAAATCTTCAGCCAGTGGCAATAAATAACAATACACGGTGACACTTCATCGCATGCATATATTTTTAATGAACCCTGGATTATTATTTTTCAAAGGAAATAATTCTCAAATGTGTAACCAATAGGATATGTTTAAATATTTAGGAGAGCTCTTGAATCCTCTAATCCGTGATGTGTGCTACTGTGTATTTTCTTATTCAAAGCTTTAGCTTAATTAATTTCAGATCATTTTAATATGTGACAGATGCTTGAAACAACTATAAGTAAGAACAAATGGGATTAAGAAACTAACTTTAGAAAGGAATTCATTTTTTCTGGTCTACCCTATTGCGAGCCCGATAATTTATGATATTATAACATATGAGTCATTTCAAGTAAAAATTCATTCTTATCATACAAAAGAATACTGGTGTACGATTAACTCTTGGAGAAAATAATAAAAAACCTCTGTCTTGGTGATGACGTTTTGGACTTGGCAAAAAAAGTGAAAATGATGTAAAAGGACGATTTTGACATTAAGTCATCCATGCTAGTTGTAGGAGTACTTGACTTATTTGTTATGTAATACAGTGTTGAACTGTATACTCGTCTATTTTTAAGGAATTTGTAACTTTTAAATCTTAAGGTAAAATCTTCCATCCATGGGCCAAGAGTGGTCGCACGGTTTCGGTACATTTAAAATGGTCGAGGTTGTAACTGCATATGAGATATGATATTAGATGAAAAGTTTATACGTGAATTAACTATTTATATTACAGGCGACTGGTCACGTTTCTCAAAATGATGATTCCTAAATTTAGGTATTACAAGTAGTTGACGTATTTTTCAGCACACATGTTGTTTGATATCAATCTTTTCTAAGGAAGATAAGCTTTACAGAAACGAAGCCCAGCAGATGTTGGCACACCGTAATTTTACACGTTCTTAGCTACTACAACTAAAAATAAGCTCATTTCATATGTTTATGAAATATTAACATAGAGATCCACAGTAAATGATTTTCTTCTGGATCAGTACTGAATTTGCTCTGTTAAAGTTAAGAAAGACTACTAAATTTTGTTTTTCAAATTTTAGACGTTATATTGGACGCAGCTATTTATATCATTAAATTTTCTGGGAAAGGACGCGGTTCAATCAATAAAATATTTTCAATAGTAGATAATCTTTCAACTATCGAAAATGGAATTGGAAAATGGGTGAGTTCAAATTTAAACCTCGATATTGTTTGTATTCGTTTTTGCTACATGTACGATTGATTGAAGCATTTAACACAGGTGCATGATTCAAATTTTGACTCAAGGAACTCAAAATCATAAACGACTTCGGAGTATAATTTTGTTAACTGTTATACTTTTCCAGTGTATTAATTCAATTTAAAATAGATTTTTGTAATTGGCAAGTCTTAATGTAAAAGATAAAATATTGAATTAAGCATTCGTAAACGCTATGAATTTTAGGTTCACTGAAGTTCCACCAGCTGCTAATATATCAGCCACCCAGAAGCATGGCTCTTCATTAAGAAAAATGGAATGTCTCGTTTGTCAGAAAGTAGTTTTTCCTCCAGTGATGCAATGCAAAAATTGGCATTTGGTCTGCAATAATTGTCGTCAGAACTGCGAAATGTGTCCACATGCTGAGTGCCAAGAAGAGATAGCATCCGCAACTCGAAGTGGTGTGGCGGAAAAGTTCCTTGAAAAATACATTAATCGTTGCAAGTACTTTAAAGATGGCTTAGGTTGCTTGGAGGCTACGTTAAAAGATGAACCTGAATCAATGACAGTGCATGATGCCATTTGTTCTCTTAGGTAAATTAAATTATGGATATTTCCATTACCACAGGATTTATGAGCATTTTTTTAGCCTTAAATTATTAAAGAAACCATTTTCATTTTTTATTGCTGTCAGGGAGGTCAATTGCTTAATTCCAGGATGTAACAAAAGTATTCAATTGATTCTTCTTTCCGTGCACTTTGAAAAGGATCATTCAATACCAACTAATGACAGCCCAACGGTTACTTTCAACGTGTCCCAGATGATCTTGGAGAAGCAGATAGGCAAGTTTTAGGCTTTTTGCATTTACTGTAGCACTACATAAAGTATATACTATATTCGTATGAATTACACAATTCAATCAGATTCTTACCACTAAACTATCTCATGTGCGTATAGTCAATGAAACGTGCGGGGACAGAAGCTACAAATGTGTACCATGCTATGTACGCAATGGAGAGGATATTTTTTTAGCAATTTTTCGAATAGCTTCTATTCGACAACCTGTTTTTGAGATTTCCACTGTCATTCATCCCTATTACTCAAACTCGAGCATTCTTAATGACAATGTTAAACATGCTTGTAAAATATCGGTAAGCTGAACGTCAAAAATATGGATAGGTCTTTTAATATTCTAACTAGCTTATTTTTATATTTTAGGCTGTCAATCAAGAAGATCAATACGCTTCGTACAAATGGGAAGGTCCCACAGAGCAATCATATCCCTTGAATCCAGTTTTTGGAGTTTCAGATGACCGGGCAAAGCTCAAATGGATAGTGACTATTGAGGTTATTTAAAAGGTTGGAAAAAATTCATTGTAATCAAGATGTATTTGATTTTGTTAATTGATAGCTTGACTAGTACACTCACTCACTGCAAAAGGTAGTACTTTGACAAGTCAAAGCTCCAGTTCCACACTAAGGGATCATAATAAAGAGATTAAGAGCAGATGTCATATCAACTTCCTTTACTGGCCATCGATATTTCCATTAGCATTCACCAGTGCCTTCTCAATAGGGCTGAGCCATGAGATAGATAAAATCAAAAGCTGCATGAAGTACCAGGGATACAGCCTGCAAAGTAATTGATGATGACTACAAACTGACACTCTTTGGTAAACCCATGAGGACATCAATTGCTACACACTTAACTATGAAAATCAACGAATCTCCAAACTTTGAGGAGGGTCTGAGTCTCTTTCAACAATTTAAATTACAAGAGCTTCATGCAGTTTAACTACAATTACCTTAACCGTTTTTAGCTGAAGCTTCTTTCTCTTCCATATTATGAGGAGAGATTATTTCAATGGGAATTGGCGTGTGGCTTGAGTTACAGTGAGGCTTTGTCCCCTGCCAAGTAATACAAAAGAAAGCTGTCCAGCTCTAAAGGGATTCAAAAAACTTGGATGAATTGATCCGCATCTCTCAAGGAAATTTTTACCACTATTCTCATTAGTTAAGACCTTATAAGGCCAGGTCTATTTTGAAAGTTATTAGATACCTAAGAAGCCCATCACAATACCACAGAACACGAAGCATCTTCTTTTCCTAGTTTCCCGTGTCTTTGTTGCCCCTATCTCTGCGTATCTTTATTTGAATGGACAGATGCTTCTTTAGAATTACGATGCCCTGTGTGTTCAAAGTGCCATTGAAATGGATTTGGTGTGATAATGAATAGCAATTGTCCATCATTTATCACTCTCACAGGACTTTTGGTTAATTTTCAGGGGCTCTGTTCTGCTAGTAATGATCCCTACCAACACTAGATAATACGCTGTTATCATTTTCTTCGGGTAGGTAACGCTATTATTACGCAACTTCCTCATTCTTCTTCACACATTGTGTCTCCATGCTGCTCCGTTATTGTGGAACCCCTATATTTACCGTTTTTGTCATCTTATCACATATATCTCGTGCTGGAAAATTAAAAAAAAATCTTTCACTGGCGAGGAATAAATAAAGTGGCTAGAGGTATCATAAACATATTCTATACGGACAGAGTAAGCTCTCAATTTTATGTGGCACAAGATGTGAAACATAATTCGTAGCTCTGGCTACTGGGCTATGGTGTGCTTGCACTAGAGATCTTAATTGACTCGCCACTTGTAAAGGCTATTCGTTGCTGCGTCAATATGCCTGACCGTTTAGAAACTTTTAGTGTACAGATTTGTAACAAAAGAAGGCAGGAGTTTATGTTAAATCAGGCAATAAATCTCATCCGCTTTCCGATCAACTGCCAATGTGAAAGGATTTCCAGTCAAACGTGCCTGAATTATGGGGTTACAATTGAATAACGCTATGGAGATAAAAATGTTCAGGTCTTTCCTTGTCTCCGTTCTCAAAGTGGGCAGTGGGCACGAGAGCTTTGTATGTATTTTATTTTAAGTCTCTATTCATTGTTACGCATTTCTGAGCTTGAAGATGCACACATTTCTATTTATCAGTGACTGCTCTTTCTTTATAACAATGTATTTTCGAGAGTTTTTAATGGTCGACACGTTTTTAGGAGTAAGAATAGTATTTCAATAGCAAAGAATAAGTTATTGAGGTAACATACGGCAAATGAAGTCAGTACGACAGTAAAAAAAGCGACAGAGTAATTCCAGAAAATTGGAAAAATTTGCGTAATATAAGAAGATCCCCACAATTAGATGAGATGACTGTAGGGAGTAACAGCAATAACCTCGACAGTAATTTAGTCTATAGCGAATTAGAACAAAGCAGATTTTGTGATCCACAGGTGTACCTAATTTTTTGTACATTAGACTAAGCCTGGAATAACGATAATGCCTTACGAACTTACGACAAGCATCCCCTATTCCATCCAGTTTATGCATTAACGTAATTTACCAAAAAGGGGCTTAATTTGCTGGATAAAAAAGATAATAATCCCCGAGTAATAGACCAAGGGTTGATGTATCTCCTCACTGTAGAAGAGCTTTAGGAAGTTAGCATTTATTTATTTTCAGGATGGCTAGGATAGCACGGAATTCGACAGTTTACCGCGATAAAAAGAGACATTTTTTCTGTCATGCAATTCTCACGGGAGTTGGGGTGAATTCGGAGGGTTCGTAGTTACAACTCTAAGCACAACAATTTAGAAGTAGTTAGCCTTACTGGAAACATATTAAGAGGGAAAATTTTCTCATTTTATTACATGCATTTTTATTACCTCTCCTGAATGATATTTCCAACCCAGCATTATTACACTCTAGCTTCTACATGAAATGGAAGCACAAAGTCTCCCTCGAGTAGAACAAGTGAGACACAAGCTGAAGAAGTAAAGTCCCTTAATGGATAAACTGTTAGGATACATTAGTCCATAAACCGAGGACGAGACTGGCTCAAGAAACAAGCTAAAAAAACATGTAATAATGAAAAAGTGCTTTGTCCTCGGAGTAACAGACTAAAGACTAAAGGGAAAAAATGGGAAATGAAATTCTAAAACCATTTCCTTACAACGCTTATCTCTATACCTTCCTGACTTTCTAACCGATTTCAACTATAGCAGGGAGAGAGAGAGAAGAGAGAGAGACACTTCAAGTTTCCAAGTCCTCCTGAGAGTCCAACCTAATTTAACGCCTTGTGCTGGCAAATTAAATCGGAGAAAAAGCTTATTTGAATATCTATGTATATGTTGGTACTTTGACTACGTGCCTCTCGAGTAATGTATGCATGAACTGGATTTGAGAATCACAAAAGAAGGATTTGTGCCCTTCCGAGTTACATGAATGCATAGAGATAGTTTGAAAGTTAGGATTGTGACTATTGTGAGTGGGTGAGTGAGCAGATTGATATAACGAGATGGGAGTTGAATGAGCTGTTCCGGAACCATCCGGATAATTTGATGAGCATACATTAGATTTAGATTCATTACAAGACATACGTGCCACATACATTCATATGGGCACATTTTCTTCTTCAAAGACCCTGTCTCTCCAGAGGTCTGTTCCAGAGGATTTTCACAAATGCGACAACCTTTATAGTTTATTGCCTCTTCACATGCACACACATACGTGTACATGAAGGATGGGCAGAATAAGCTTGACATCATGGAGTCAATTCACCTTCGTTTCACTCTTGTTTCCATATATTTCAAGTAGAAGTTCCAAGGGCATTTGTTGGGCTTTCCAAGTCCCATCAATCTCTTCGGCTTTTCCTAATTCATTGTCATTTCATTGCCCGGGTATTCTTTATGTCATGCCACTCAGGAAATCCAATCTCGACTTATTGCACATCTGCCAGACTGTATATATGTAAATCTAAACTGCTCCTTACCAATCCCTACTACTACAAGTTAGGCTGTTGTGTTGTGTGTCAAGGGGACATAGAGGAATTTTATAGCTTTGGGTCCTGATCCAAACACCCCCTTGTCTTGCAATCAACTCAATCCTTCTTCGATTTGAGTTGCTACAAATCAATCTGGATGACGGGGTCTTTAATGTAATCACAATCTGGCTTTCTTGAAGAAGAGAGACGTTAGCTTTTGATGCTTTTGGTTTGACACAAGATATAGTGTCTCCACTTTTTATTCTTTTTACTAGGGGCTGACAGGCCAGTCGAGCGGGCCACACATTAATAAAATTTAAATCATTTGGCAAGCGCGTTAGAACCAATTTTATAAAAGTTTATCAGTTCCTTAGTCCCACTGTGCACTGAAATTTTAGGGTCAATTTTATATTCAGCTACTACACCGTACATCGTACTTCCCCTTACCGTACATCGTACACCCTCTTTACCGTACACCGTACCTATTTTAAAACCTAGTAACGAATAAGTTTCTTTAATTTATTTTAAAGTTTCTTTGATTTATTTTAGTTTCTTTAATTTATTTTAAAGTTTCTTTAATTTATTTTAAAGTTTATTTAATTTAATTTAAAGTTTCTTTAATTTATTTTAAAGTTTCTTTAATTGTTTTTAAAATTTATTTAATGTTAAGTTTCTTTTATTTAATTTATTTTAAAGTATCTTTATTTTATTTTAAAGTTTCTTAAATTTATTTTTGAATTTATCAAAACTATTGTAGTTTCCAAAATTGTTTAAAGTTAAATTTTGGCAGTCTACCAATTGTAAATTAACAGATTTTTAAAATTGAGAATTATTTTTAAGTTATAAACAAAACGTTTTTAAAGTTCACTTAAATATTTTTTATTTAATTTTTAAAATTAAATTAGTTTCAATTTGTAAATGTTTGTTTCTAATTTGAAAACTTTAAAATAATTTTTTCGATGCCGAATTTTTAAATAAAATCCAAAATTAATTTTTCTATTTCTTTGACAACTTTAAAATAATATTTTACAATAAGTTTGTAAACTATAAAGAAATATTCGAATTAAAAATCATTAAAGAAGCTTCAAAAATAAATTTTTAATATTTTTGGAATCTAAAAATTATTTTTAATTATTCAAAATTAAATATTAAAAATAATTCAACTTTTGAAATTAATTTGGGAACTCAGAAAATATATTTAATTAGTTTTTAAATAGTTAATTTTGGTTTCTTCACAAATCAAATTTCAAACAATTTTTGGAATTAAAATTGATTTTGGCAAAATCAAAAATAATTTCAGAAACTTAAAAATCATTTTATTAAATTTAAAAACAGTTTAAGATAAAAACAGATGGACAACTCAATACAAAAGATTATTTTAAAGTTGTCAAATCAAGAAAAATTAATTTTGAATATTATTTAAAAATTCCGAATTTAAAAAATTAATTTAATTTCCAAAATTAAAAACAAAAATTTAAAAATTTAAAATAGTTCCATTTTAAAATTCAAATTAAAAAACATCTAAGTGAACTTAGAAAATGTTTTGTTTATAATTTTAAAATTATTTCATTTTAAACATTAACTTTAAAAATATTTGGTTTCAAATGTTAAAATAATTCTCAGTTTTTAAAATCTGTTAATTTACAATTAATAGACTTCCAAAATATAACTTAAAACAATTTTTGGAAACTACAATTAGTTTTGATAACTTCAAAAATAAATTTAAGAAACTTTAAAATAAATTAAAGAAACTTTAAAATAATTCAAAGAAACTTTAAAATAAATTTAAAAAACTTTAAAATATTTTAAAGAAACTTTAAAATAAAGTACATTAACAAACTTAAAATAATTTAAAGACACAAAATAAATAAAAGAAACTTTAAATTAAATTAAAGAAACTTTAAATTAAATTAAATAAACTTTAAATTAAATTAAATTAACTTTAAATTAAATTAAATTAACTTTAAATTCAATTAAATTAAATTAAATTAACTTTAAATTAAATTAAATTAACTTTAAAATAAATTAAATAAACTAATATAAATTAGAGGAACTAATATAAATAAGAAACTTTAAAATAATTTAAAGAAACAAAATAAATTTAAGAAACTTTAAATAAAATGAAGAAACTTTTAAATAAAAGAAACTTTAAAATAAATTAAAGAAACTAAAATTCATTAAAGAATTTTTACAATAAATTAAAGAAACTTTAAAATTCATTACTAGGTTTTAAAAGAGGTATGGTGTACGGTAAAGAAACTTTAAAATAAAAGAAACTTGAAAATAAATTAAACAAACTAAAAAAAATTAAAGAAACTAAAATAAATTAAAGAAACTTTAAAATAAATTAAAGAAACTTTAAATTAAATTAAATAAATTTTAAAATAAATAAAATAAACTAAAATAAATTAAAGACTTTAAAATAAATTTTTAAAAACTTTAAAATAAATTTTTTAAAACTTTAAAATAAATTAAAGAAACTAAAATAAATCAAAGAAACTTTGAAATAAATTTAAAAAAACTTTACGATAAATTAAAAAAATTCATTACTAGGTTTTAAAAGAGGTATGGTGTACGGTAAAGGGGGTTTACGATGTACGGTAAGGGGAAGTACGATGTACGGTGTACGGTAAGGGGGAGTATGGTGTACGGTGTACGGTAAGGGGGTGAGCCCACTTAAACTTGGAGGATTCAAATTTAAGCTTGGTGAGAGTTTGCCGCCAAAATTATTAAGTGTTGGGTCGGTGGTGGTCAGGTGGAAGTTTAGTGAGGCAGTGGAAAAGTTGGTGGCAGTGGAAAAGTTGGTGGTGGTGGGTCACGTGGTGGGGCAGTAAAGAATTTTTTTGAGCTATTTTGAGGTCACAGGTCAAAATTTCAAAATAGCCAAAGTTGTATATATTTGTTGTTTGATTTTTCAAGCCACTGTTGGTAATGCACATTGTGACATTTTTTGACCTCGTGACCTCTGGAGAGTTCAAAAGGTCACCGATTCGAATAATTCTCCTTATACGCCGTCTCCTGATATAGACGATTCGAATAAGCTATTCAGATTTGACCTGCGAGGTCGGGAAGTATGGTTCTTTTTATGTAGAAGATAGGATTCTCCTGTGAATGTATATTTAAGGTTATAATTATAAATGTATCAAACCCAATTTTAAGTACCCAGTCGAGGATGAACTATGGAGGATAATAGATTATGTAAAAATTAAAAATAATTAAATTTCAGTTTGATAATGATCATAATGATTTAGAGCCAATTTAAATGTTTCAAAAAAACGCAATGTAGGCGTAAGTAACGGCGAATATGACGATTAAAGTATTTGGGGTTCTTGTATTTGCCATGCAAGAGCTCCATGAATATTTTTGACTGATTTTAGCTCTTGGAACAAAGTATAAAGCTAAAATACAGGTTGATGCCAGACGAGGTTGGATTTCCGCAAACCAAAATTATAATCTATGGTTCCATCTAGTTCCAGGGCTTGATACTATATAAGATGATGCATCTTAGCATTTTTCATGAAAAATTTATTACTTTAATACTCCTTAATTATATTGTTTATAGAATCAAAATGAAAAATTAAATCTACATGATTCAAAATTAAACATGAATAAAAATTATTTTAAAATCATAGTTTCAAGCTGCAAGAAATGATTTTCCGTTGTAACTAATTATCAGAAATCAGAATTCAACAAGGTACAAGTCTTCCACTTTGATACACTTCCTATCGGATAGTAAAATAAATACGTCGACCGCATTTCATTTTATTATTTTGGTTTCATGCTATTGATTTCTTCGTCCCCAAAAAAATAATTATTATGTCGACGTATTTATGTTACTATCTCATAGGAAGTGTTTCTCAGTGAAGACTTAACACCTTGCAGCCTTGCAGGCAGAAGTGAAAAAGTTATCTGGGAATGAATGTTACTTAAAAATATTGTCCATGCAAGAGCTCCATGAATATTTTCGTCTTGAATGAGGCGTATGTGGATTGACAATTAAAATCATGCCTTTAAAAACAAACTAGAAACCAACAAAGCTTTCAGATCAATCTGATCACTGTGGAGCATAATCTTGGCTTGGGTAAAGAGTAGATAACAAAACATGTCATCCTCCTTTGAATTCTTTGCCAGTAATTATGATTGTAAAAAAAGTCAACTAAAATATTTTCTCATGCCTGACGACACATGAATAAATGTAGATTTTCAACAAGCATAATTATGCTGATATATGGGAATTGGAAATAATCTAATTTTCTCATGCACATTGAAATCAACTCCCCTTGAATTTTTATGAATTTTGACAAACTTTAATGAAAGCTTTGAATCTCTGAATCTGCAATCAAGGAAAAGGTAAGGAGAAATGATATTCCGTAACACATCTGTAGAAGAAACATTAAACTCCCTAACTGATGGTGTAATTAATTTTAATGGGATTTCAGCTGAGGGTGTAGTGAAGGGTGTTCCTTTTCCCCGAATTCTCATAGCTCTAGACTGTGACACGACGAGCTGCTTGGGAGGGACGTTCAAATTCCTCATACTTCCAGTTGTTCATATTTCCTCATCTTTGGTGGTTGGTCAAAGTTTGTGAAAACCATTATTGTGCATTGAGGCTGAGAAATCGAAATTGAAACTTCCGTCTTATTCAAAACCTTCAAAATGGAGTGACCGTTCGGTTAGGGAAATGAATTTTGTACACGGGCTCTGCTCTGCCCTTCTTCTGAGCTTTTTTCATCGTTCTGAAATCTGAGTACACCAAAACATCAAATAACATCATCCCACATTGAAGATCAAAGTGCACAAAAGGTTTTATCTACTTTTTGTTTTATAGGTGCACTAGTATGCTATCTGATCGACATTGACTCAATATCTCATGCTATATTCATCATCCTTGACATATGAACTTTTTAAAGTTTTTTTTAATGAATCTATGGGGTTTGATTTGTACTTGAACTTAATAATTTACGCACAGGCACAACGAATGTCAGGGATTATATTGAATATTCATCTGTTATGTGTCATGTAGTGTTTTTGTTTTCCAACTTGTGACTTATTAAAAATTCTCTTTAAACACTTTTAGGTCTCGGCTTTCTGACCGTTCATCAGGTTGCAGGTTGTGGAGCTAAAGGGCAAAGGCCGAAATCCGGAGCACAAACAGATCGAAAACCCAGTAGCCAGAGGCCAGACAGAACAAAAGAACGTTCCAAACATTATAATTTGAAGTTTAAGTATTGTAAATTTTGTAAATACGTCTCTACTGCTGTACTGTAAGTTTGCTTAGATTTTTCTTGTCAACATTCAGTTCTATTTCCAGAAACTTATTGTATTGTAACAGTATAATTTGCAATTTGGTTTCGTTTGGTTACTAGAGATCTAGTCGGAATCAGGGACTGATTCTATATCACCTTCTGGCTAAGTCCCACAGTCTCCGTCAGTGTGTTTTTTTTACCTGTTTGAGGTAGTTGCTTTCTAGTCAGAATCTCAGAATTGTGTTCGAGGGGTGAAGGACCTACTAATCATGGATGATCAGCATGGTAAGTTTGCTCAACATTTTCATAATTTATAATCACATTGAATAATATCTCTATCATTAGTAGAGTATCAGTAGTTTGTAATAATGATTTCTTATATTGCAGACATATGCAGAGTCTGTCGATCAGAAAGCTCTCCAGATAGACCACTCTTTTACCCTTGCGTTTGCACAGGAAGTATCAAGTATATCCATCAAGAATGTCTGGTCCAATGGCTCCGATATAGTCGGAAAGAGTACTGCGAATTATGCAACCATCGCTTCTCGTTTACTCCAAGTATTTTACCTAATTCTTATTTTCTATTTTATCTTGTGTAGAAGATGCAATTTTTAGATAAATGAATTTGTTGTTTTAGTTTATGCTCCTGACATGCCCAAAAGACTGCCGATTCAAGATGTAATCACGGGATTAATAAAAAGTGTAGCAACAGCTGTTCGATTCTGGTTGCATTACACATTAGTTGCTTTCGCCTGGTTGGGTGTTGTCCCTCTTTCAGCGTGTAGAATTCATCGAAGCCTCTTCACAGGCTCTGTAAACTCCATCCTTGCCTTGCCTCTTGACCTCCTTTCTACGTAAGCAAAATTACTGTATTACCTACATTAAATTAAAGGTACTATTGATGTTTTTTTTTACTTTAGGGACAACCTTCTATCAGATATTTTTCACGGATGTGTCGTGGTTATGTGCACTCTTTGTGTATTCATTAGTCTCGTTTGGCTCCGTGAGCACATTATGCACGGAGGAGCACCAGATTGGTTAGATGTCCCTCAGGAGGTATTTAATCTGGTCTTCGATTATATTAATATTATGCCAAAATACTAAGCATTACAATAATTATGTATGTATGTTAACAGGATAACCAAGATCTGTTGGATGAAGACCAAGATGAAGGAATATTGGATGAAGCGGACCTCGTGAACGGTAATGTTGTTGATGAGGATGGAGAACAAGCTCAATTGGATCCACAAGACGGGGCGAATGACAACAACAATAATAATGATGGTGCTCAGAATGCTGGAGTTGCTGTGGCTAATGCAAACGCAAATGATGATATTAACTGGAATCCGATTGAATGGGACCGTGCGGCTGAAGAACTGACATGGGAAAGGCTACTAGGATTGGATGGATCACTAATTTTTCTGGAGCATGTTTTCTGGGTGGTTTCTCTTAACACCCTCTTTGTGTTGGTGTTCGGTATGTAATATCTCAAATATGATACTTAAATTTTATTAGTTTATTTCCTGTTTCAGCGTTTTCATTAATTACATTAAATCTTATTTTATCCAACAGAGTTCTGCCCTTATCATATTGGTCACTTTACACTGGCTGGCTTACAGTTGCAAGAAAACGTGAGAGTTCAACATTTTGAAGGTCTTTTAGTCACTCTCTGTGGATATTGCGTGGTTGGAGTTTGCCTAGTTATTCTTCACGCGGTAGCAACGTTACTCCGGTTGAGGAAGTAAGTTTCTTTCGGAATTAGTGTTAAGTTCGAATCCACATTAAGTAATAATAGTAACAAAAACACATACGAAGTGAATCTGTGGCAATTTTCGACAGGTCAAAGAAAGTTCTGGGACTTTGTTACGTAGTAATAAAAGTATGCTTGCTGTCAGTCGTGGAAATTGGAATATTCCCATTAGTCTGTGGTTGGTGGCTCGATATTTGCTCCCTTTCCCTTTTTGATGCCACTCTTAAAGTAAGTAATTAGATTGAATTCATTTTGATTTAAAAAATCTTTTCACAATCAATAATCCAATATTTTTTTAGGATCGAGAAGCCAGTTTCACTAAAGCGCCTGGAACGAGTATGTTTATGCACTGGCTGTTTGGAATGATATATGTTTTTTACTTCGCTTCTTTCATTTTGCTTCTTCGGGAAGTTTTGAGACCGGGAGTGCTTTGGTTTTTAAGAAATCTCAATGATCCCGATTTCAATCCAATCCAAGAGGTATGTTGAGTTGTTTAAAATATTTGTACTGAAAAACCTCCATTCACTGAATAGTTTTATTTTTATTGTAGATGATCCACTTGCCGATTCTACGCCATATTAGAAGGTTCATTTTCTCAATGGTTATATTTGGAACGACTGTACTGTTGATGGTGTGGCTTCCAATACGGATTCTCAAGAAAGTCTTGCCGAGTTTTCTACCATATACTTTCGTTTTCACAACGTAAGTTCTATTGCAGTTTCCAATTAATCTATTATTTTACTTAATTAAATAACTATATTTAATAAGATTTATGTTGTTTTGTACATTTAATTAGGGAGCAAGCCCATGAGCTTAGCTTAGAATTAGTGTTGCTACAGGTTATGATGCCAGCATTGCTTGAGCAAGGTCATACACGAGAGTGGTTGAAATCTGTTGTCAAATGCTGGTGCATTTCAATCTCTTGGGTTCTTGATTTACGTTCTTACCTACTGGGAGATATTCCAATTGATGAACTGGTGAGGAATTGGGTGTATTTGTTTTATGATTTTTATGATTTTGTTTTTTTTTATCTGTTTAATCATTCATGCTCACCTTCCAAATAGATTAATGATCCATCCGTCAATGGAGAAGGACTAGAACTCCAACAAATATTACCTGCCGATTTGGTACTCCAAGGCGATGCTGTGAATAACGAAAATGGGCAAGAACAGGAAAATTTTGGTGGGATCCAAAATGTCAATCCCATAAATCTTGCTGATCGTGAACTGATTGCTGATGTAAGACTTGCAGCTGCTCCAGCTAATGAAATGCGACACATTGCACCTCTAGCTGCAGACATTGGACCTGGTGCTGGATTGGGATTTGTAATTGGTGGAGGATTAGGAGCTGCTCATCAGGCTTTGTTGTTACGGGATGGGCCAACCGGCTTTCAGCAGTATAAACGCCCAAGATTTTTCCCGTTGAAGGTAAATCTATAGCTTATCGAGAACGCGCATTTAAAAATTTTTGCGGCGTTTAACCTTAAATTCGGTTCCTCCTAGATGTTTGTTCTATTGCTATCGATGTGCGCAACATTAACTGTGGTCAGTGTCTGCATAATAACTATTCCAGGTAAGGATTATTCTCCAGTTTTCTTATGAAATTGTTTTTATCGATAAAATTGACTTGCGAGCGTAGCGTTGATGTCAGATGTGTAGTACAGGAAATTTACAATTTATTATCCTTATTCACAGTTTGGGTAGGAAGAGTCGCAATGAGTTATTGGTTGTCCGCTTCTGACGAGCCTGTGCATGAGCTCTACACAGGAGCAAGTGGGTTGTACTTAACTTGGTTATCAATCCGTCTTATCATTCTTATCAGCACGTGGTTACCCCGGGGTTGGAACGCTATTTGGCAAACCGTTAGCAAGTGGAGTATTACGGTAATTATGATTTTTAGACAGATTTTACTTTATTCGTGACATCCATAAACTAACGTAACAATTTCTTTCCACTGATGTTAAGGTTACAAAAGCGACGATAGCAATTGGATTACTAATTGGATTAGTACCTTACCTCTGTGGCTTACTGTTTGAACTAATCTTATTTTCACCTCTGAGAGTTCCAGTCTACCAATCTCCTATATATCTCATCAGTGAGAACTGGGTGATGGGAACTCTGTACATTAAAATTGCCTGTGCTACCACGATGATGACACCTCAGAACTTTTGGTTAAGAAGAACTTTAGAAAGGGTATACCTAAGGAACATTATTGCATCTAAATCTTTTATCTTTAAAAATTTAGTTCACATTTAATACAGATGATTTATTTTTATAGATATATAACGACGGCTTTCGAAACATAAACCTTAACTTCATAATCAAGGAACTGGCTGCTCCTTGTATAGTATGGCTGGGTATGGCGTTAGCAGTCCCATATGTGATAAGCCGCAGCATTGTACCCCTTTTCGGTACCCTCTCAAAATTTTTGATTTCAATTTGGGAATAGTTTTTTGGTTTTTATATGGAATATGAACATTTGATTTATTTTTCAGTCCGTAGCTTTGAAACTCAAAACCTCATGGAAAGAAGAATATATCCATGCATGTTAGTCATTGGAATCATAGGTGGAATCATATCTTTTCAAATCCGACAATTTAAGAAATTATATGAACATATTAAGAATGACAAGTAAGTAAAGGGGTTAAAAAATAGTTTCCCCAATTTTTATGAAGCATCTTGCTACCATGTAATATTTTATCTGTAGATATTTGGTTGGACGTCGATTAGTCAACTATGAGCGACCACCCCGTGTCATGGCAATTCCAGCTGCAATTGATCCTCCTATTCAAGTCAATCCTCTCCAAATGGTGCATTGAGTGCTTAAGCAGCTAACACTTGGTAGGTAAAATTATCGTATTTTCAGACCATGGTATTTTATATTTCACCAATTCACAATTTCTTATCAGGAAGTTTCACAACTTCTATCACAAGGAAGTTCAAGAAGCTCATTACATGCGGCCCATGGTCATTTACGCAGTCGACGGAAGCCATTGTGATCCGATTTAAATTTGTCGTATTTAAAGTATCATATAAATTAAAATCGGGTGTAATTAGCTTTAACTTCTAAAGGCATTGATTGAGAATGCTAATGGTTCTCAAAATTTTAAATAAAGGAAATAACAGCTGATTGGTGGAGTGGATCGTAATGCGTAAGTGTATATATAGTCAATTCTGGAAATCATTAGATTTCATTCGCTAACGCTGTCGTATTAATTTATGAAAGTTATTGTTCAGGTGAATTTTTGGATCATTTCAAAAATTGATTTATGAAATAATTGTGTATCGGTGCATTTGAGTTTATGAGATTGTTGTAGATTGTAGACTGTTAATCCTGAATGTGTTTAGTGTAAGTTCTGATGTAAATTAGTAGTGTTTACAATGCCTGATAAACTTTAAACACAATACACCAGGTAAACTTGTCCCCTTTAGTATGAATGGTTTCATTCCATGTATTCTATTGTCAGTTCTATTATACACCTCATGTGTAATAATGTTTTACGTTATAAAATGATTTGTTTCTGTTTCGATGCCGTAAATGAATGCGTTTTTATATTAATCTTAGATTCGTACACAGATTACTTACTGTCATACAGGGGAGAAACTCAGTATTTAAAATTCGCTGTTGGCCTTTGAAATAAAGTTGTATTTCATCAAAAGTTTTCCATTTTACTGGAACAAACAGAAACAAATACCTAATACTGAATAGAAGATAAATTAAGAATCCGAACCGTCAGATAAGAAACAGCATTATCGCATTAAATAGCATGTGTTGTCATTATTTACAAATTATTCTACAAAACTTTCTATTATACCCAAGCAATTGGCTTGTCTGACTATCCTTCGGCTTGTACTCAGTAGATTTTGAACTCACAACAAAGCAGTAGTTTTTTGCGCATAGCATAATTTTGCAGAAATGATTAACCCGTCTGTCAAATTCGTCTTCGATTGGCCCACATCAAAAAGAAAGTATGAGAAAATATTTAAGGCCCTCTTCACGGAAGAAATAGAAAAAAGCTCCCCAAGTAACATACTGCTGTCATCAGTGGTCTGAATCTGAAAGTCATTAAGAGCACCCGTCGGCCTGCTTTATCGATTAAAACTGAAACAGCTACAACCATGATTTATATCATTCTTCCTAGTATACAAAACTTTTACTCCAATTTTTGTGGTATTTCAAGG